>JAGFZM010000132.1:21317-26317 GCA_017657215.1 Limnothrissa miodon | reverse complement strand
AGAGCACTCCCTCCACACATCAGCCAAATGACATTAGCGCCACATTCATTCGCCGGCAGAGCCTTAGAGATTCATTTAATACCAGAACCTTTTTAGATATTCTAGTCAATGTGAGGGAACTCTACCAAAGATTTGGAACACAAGATAAAACATTCTAGGCTTTGTCAACCGTCTCTGACTCTACTGTGGCCACTTAAAATCACTCAAGACTCAAGAAAAAAACTAAGATTTTGGAGTAGAGAGTGAACCCTTTAGACCAAACAAAACAAAACAAAACACACTGAAACAACAACAACAACAACATAACATTTTTTGGTCTGTTTAGCAGTGCGCGTGAAAGTTGGACAACTGTCCTGGGGTGTCAGATTCTCCGCCACGGGGCGGCTCACATTAATACATTTATGAGGGCGCCAGTAGTGTGTGTCTGAGCTGCGGGAAAGTTTGTGCAGGTAGTAGCGTCCTATAGCTGAATCCTCCATAAGAGGAGATGCCTTATAGGCTACTGACGTGTGCCTGTTGAACACGCCAACTACTAACACGCCAGCCAGGCTAGTTAGCTAGTCTGGGGGACAAGGATGGGACGTGTTTAGGGTAAAGGAGAGATCTCCTTCCCTGCTTGTTTCATGATTTTACATACACACACACATGCCCACACGCATGCATTCACACGAGCACACATGTGCGTGCACACACACACACACACACACACATACATACACACATACCACACACTCTGGCCCTTTATCTCCAGATCTGGTCGTTGTCTGGTTTCTATGTTCTGTGTCTCACTGCATACCGCTTGTCAGGGGGAAGAAAGTCAGACATGCCTCACCCAAACCGATTGGTCGAGATCTTACCCGAGGCACTTACACGGACATGGGGTACGGGGAGCTTAACTGTGCTACAAGATAACCACCTGATGCTATCAGGGGCCTCTTCCAACTGTACCACCACCATAATGCTCTGCCATCTGGTCCACATTAACGGGAAGACACCTGGTCGAGGGCAGACACTCACCGAGTTGGAGGGCATGCCGAGGTTGGTCTCAATGTAGGTCTCCGTCTTGGGCTCCACGGCCAGCTCGGCTTCCAGAATCTTCTCCACGGGCATGTCTTCGTTGGCGTTGCTGGTGGACTCCACCTCGTTCTCCTTGCAGTCCTTAGCCCGCTGGCGCTCCTCCTGGACGGCTGCATGTAACAACACTGGTTTCGGTCACTACTGCTGTTCACAGAGGCCCCGCTATGCACACACATGACCACAAGGGGGCTTCCTCACAGGCACCACCACTAAAACCCCAAGAACTCTGACTCTGGATGCGGGACTGTTGCTTTCCCAAAAATGCTTTGTCTATACTTGTCAAGACAAAATATATTTATTTCTGCCATGAAAGGCATTCCATTTTCCCTCATATTTCTGCTCTAGTCATACGTTTGCTCCGAGGGAAGCTTAACTGTACACAGAAATGCCTCAAACTGTTTCCATTGAGACCAGAGTTAGTCACATTAAACGAGTTGAATTGAGTTGAATCGGGAGACCATACTAATCCCACTTAATCTCTGAAACAGGATGAAATGCACTTTATGTTCTTTTTTTGTTGGGTTTTTTTGTGAGAATTGCTCTTGATAATCAGTTCCCTCTGTTTAGAGCTAAACATTTGTAGTTTGTTTCATATCTTCACTGACTGGGCTGATCTGTGTTGTTTGGGTATTGTGTGGTGTGTGAAATCTAATGACAAGCGTGAGGATTAGGGATGTCTCGATGTTTGGGTGCCTGCTTATATGTCTTTTGTGTGTGTGTGTGTGTGTGTGTGTGAAGGATTTGTTCCTGGTGCTGTACAGAAGTCGTGGTGGAAAAAGAGGCCCTAGCTGGATGAAAGACGGGAAGTGGTCTATGTGCTGAGTCGACAGCTGACCACACTCAAACCTACGCACCACTAACCACACCTAAAGCCAAATTGTGTGTGTGTGTCTGTGCGTGTGAGTGTGTGTGTATGCAGGTGTGCATCTGTGTGTATAAGCGTATGCTTGTTTGTTTGGACATGGTGTAAGCTCTGTTTATGTAGTAACATTCATTTCTGTATGTATGGACAGTCTGGGTATTGGCTGGGCTGTGTCTGTGTGTGTACACTGTATGTCTCTCTATATCCAGCGCCAAGTGTGTTTGCTTGTGGAGGATTTTTCCCCAGCTTCAGAAACTCACAAAACACACACACAAACACACACACACACACACACACACACCACATACAAAAAATCATCACCTCCTTTATTCTATTGCAATTTCCTTACTGCTGGATCACACCCTTTAGTTCCTGTGCCATTTTGGATGTGTGTGAATGTATCAGTGTAATTGTGTGTGTGTGTGTGTGTGTGTGTGTGTGTGTGAGAGAGAGAGAGAGAGAGAGAGCGAGATTGCACGCTGAGTAAAAGGAGCTTCCTGAGGACCTCCACCCGCCTCTCCTGCACGGCAGTGAAAGTACTGTCTGCTGTCGGGGTGTGTGTGTGTGTGTGTGTGTGTGTGTGGAGGGGGGTTGCTGCGGGTGGTAGTTGTAGCGGTGATGCTGGTGGTGGTGGGTGGCTGGGGGTCATCTCGAGGGTAGCATACTTCAGCCCCGAGTCAGGCAGAGGTGAGGGGCTCGGAAATCACGTTACGGCTGCCTCTCCCCAGCGCAGCCCGCCGAGCATAAATTCATTTAATCACGCTTTTTTTTCCCTCCTCCTCCTCCTCCTCCTCCACCCACTTTCTCTCTCTTTCTCTTTCTTTTCTTTTTTTGCCTTTCCTGCAGAATCACTCAGCGCTCCAGGCCTAAAAAAGCAATGAGTGTACCCCCACAACTGGAGCCCCCCGCACAACCCAAGCCCAGACCCCCAGACCCTCTCTGGCTCTCACCCCCACCTCCCCCCCCCCCCCCCTCCCCACTGGAGTCCAGGCCGGCCTAGCTCTTCCCCTAGCCTAGCCTCCTCCTCAGCCGCAGGGTACAGGGGGGGCTTATGGGCTGCTGGATGAGGTGAAAGCCAGTAAATGATAATATCCTCCAACACAGCCCTAGTCCCCTCTGGTATAAATACAGTGTGTGTGTGTGTGTGTGTGTGTGTGTGTGTGTGTGTGTGTGTGTAAGTGTGTGTATGTGTGTGTGCATGTGTGTATGTGTGTTGAGGTGCTGGGTGGGTGGATGGTAGGGGGGATACTGAGGCCACTCACAGGTCAGGAGAGAAAGAGAGAGACAAAGAAAAAGAAAAAGAAAGAAAGAATCTAGGTCTCCTCTCCTGCTTCAGACTTGCTTATCTTGCACCCTGTCTCTTCTTGCCTTCCACTTCCTTCCACGTCTCTGCCTTGCTACCTTTTAATGAGTGCAATTCTTGTGTCACTCTCGATGCTTACTGCTTGTTAAGCTCACTGTACCAAAAGCATTGATTTGGCCTCCTATGTTCTGACCGTAAGTAGTGTGTTCCGGCCGCTAATGATGAACCAGGGAATTTGTTCACTCCTGGCATGCTATGACTGATGCAGAGCTGATGCTGTAGCATATCCGGCTCTCATCTGGCCCAAATCTGGGCCAGAATAGGCTGAGTTGAATTGGAGAGCAACCTTTGAAAAACACGGGTGGTATGTGTGTGTGTGTGTGTGTGTGTGTGTGTGTGTGTGTGGTGGTGGTGGTGGTGGGGGGGGTCTGACTCCTGGGACCTGCCAGACAGTGTGACACATTCACCCCTCCCTTAGGCATGGGATGCACAATCCAGCCTAAAAATAATCCACCCAATCAATATTTTAAAGCCAACGCCACCGCTTCACTGGCGTGAACCAGAGAGACTGAGTGAGAGTGAGAGAAAGTGAGTGAGAGAGAGTGTATGTGTGTGTGTGTGTGTGAGAGAGAAAGAGAGAGGGAGAGGAGAGTGTGCTCACAAGGCGCTCACAAGGCGCTCTCTTTTGAGGAAGCGTCAGAAGGGTGCTAAAAGTGCTAATGTTCTACTCGTTTGTAGTATGGATTGAGAATGCTCTCTCTCTCTCACTCTCTCTCTCACTTTCTTTCTCTTTTCTCCCTCTCTGTCTTCTAGCCCCTCTATTTTTTCTCCCACTCTCCTACAATCTTCACAGAATCCTGCTTTGTGAGTCAGTGGAAAGGTCAGGACATTTTGTGAATCCCTTCACTGCTCTTTGATATAAGATCGATATCCCAAAGAGTTCCACACCAGTTCTAAAATGAACCACGTGTGCATAAGTCCCCGGGGCTTTCAGTGGAGAGAGGCAGTAGCCTACAAGTGCTTTCTTTGACTTGCTTTGTCTCCTCAATGATTTTTTTTTACTTTTACGCTCTATATCCCTCTATTGAGTTCCAATAGAGGGATACTACTGCGGATACTACTCTATTATACTACACTATTCTATACAATACTATACTACATTCACAATACTAAACTATACAATCCAATCCAATACTATAGTCAAGTCAAGTCAAGTCAAGTCAAGTCAAGGGTTTTACCCCTACATTTTATACACAGAATAAAATGAGATGAGACAACATTCCAAGTGGTGCTACATTGAGATAACAATAAATAAGACATTGCATCATGCTATGTATGGTGCACACAGGCTAAACTATATCTAGATCACATATCCTGTCTGCTCTATCCAGATTGATCTGTCTCTAATCATCTGTCCAACCACTATCTGCAAGTTCAACAATTTCCTCTTTTCGCTCTTTCTCTCTCTTTTAACCTATCTATGCCTCTCTATCAAAAAAACTCTCACCAAAGACAGCTTCAGTTGTGTACATTTGAACCATTCTGTAGGAGTGTGAGTGTGTGTGCTGTGTGTGTGAAACAGGAAGTGAGGGGGTAATCGTGAGCATGCACAGTATGTGTTGCTACCATTGACATGGGTATGAATGTGTGTGTGCAGACAGTGTTTGTGTGTGTGTGTGTGTGTGTGTGCTGTGTGTGTGTGTGTGTTGCGCACGTCAGTAAAGCTTTACTCTGTCCTCAACGTCATGTGCTGTACCT
>JAGFZM010000132.1:16317-18817 GCA_017657215.1 Limnothrissa miodon | reverse complement strand
CATACAGATTAGGGACACTAATTAATTTGACCAAATTTCATGCATGCAAGTCAAGGACACTAGCACATCAGCAATATCTAATGCTCCCTATTAGCATTTTTTTTTACCATATTGGATTTCCACTACATTGTATAAAAATGTCATTTATATTTACAAAAGTCACAAATTTTGCCAGTTCTTCATAAAAAAAATCTTTAGTGCTTTTCTCTCAATTTCTACTTTTCTTCTCTCAACTTCTACTTTTGAACTTCCAAAATCAAAACTGAGGTTGCGCCCCAGGAAACCAGTGGCGTATCAACTTCAAACAATGACAAGAAACCTCTGACCCCTGAAAGGTGCTATGGTTCGCTAAATTGGCCTATATTTCAGTCACGCTTTGGCACAACCCTAAAACTGTGCTCTGAGAACATTTACAAATTTGAATACTTTCTGGAACGCCCTCATGTTGCAGCTTACAGCTCAATTTTCTCAAATTTTTTTTTGCCGATTTACAAATACAATAAATACAGTAAATACAGTAAATACAGTAGACTTCTTTTCATGCTATAACTGATTGAGTGTTCTCGAACCATCATTAGTCAACTTCCCTTTAAAGTACACCAGTTTTACAGCCTGAAATGTGTAGCATGCAGATGTGTGTGTGTGTGTGTGTGTGTATGTGTGTGTGCGTGCGTGCGCAAAATGCCTTCGCACTCAAGGAGATTCTTCATGCCATTTGAGAACGGATCAGTGACTTGCCGATCACGAGATGTGGCTCTCTGAGTGAAGGTCTATGACACCTCATAACACTGGCTCAGATTTTAGCACAGATGCAAGGCTTTGCACAAAGGAGTGAACAAGGGGCCACATACTTTAACATGTGCCTGTCACAAGAAGCTTGCATGTGTATGTGTGTGTGTGTGTGTGTGTGTGTGTGTTTGCAAATACTACAAGGTAGGGGGTAAAGTATTCCTTTTCCGAGAGATTCTTCATATCATTTGAGAGTAGATCAGTGACTCGCCGAGCCCAAGTCATGCATCTTTGAGTGAGTGAGGGTCCCTGACCTCCTGACACAGGCTGTAACTCTAGCACAGATGCAAGCATATACGCCAGACTGCCACAGCCACATTTTCTCACATGAGGCTATGTACATATTATGTCACCCAGCACCAATCGCTCACGCACACACACACACACACACACACACACGCGCGCGCACAGACACACACACACGCGCACACACACACACACACACACACACACACACATGCATATTCACACGCATATACACACGCATATACACACAGTAAAAACAATGGATCTCTAAACAATGGATCTCATGCCTTGCCAATAACTTCTTTGATGGAGAGAAGTCTTTGCTCCTTCATGCTTTTATTTTCTCTAACAGTTAAAAAGCTTGCATTTGGTTGTAATATCCTTGTCTTGTTGGACTCATCGATGGGATGGGTTATGATAATACATACATGAACATTACAGCATAAGAAAAGCCTAATATAGACAGCATGCAAGCTCACAAACAGGTGTGTGTGTGAGTGTGTGTGTGTGTGCATGTGCGTGAGTGAGTGAGTGAGTGAGTGTGTGAGTGAGTGAGTGAGTGAGTGAGTGTGTGAGTGAATGAGTGAGTGACATTGTGTGACTCCTCATCAGGCTGTCTGGCTGTAATTTAAGCACAGAAGCAAGGCTACGCAAGAGAGTCAACTAACGGCCACACACACCCACATGTGGCTGTGTACACACACACACACGCACACAAACACACACACTAATGCACATGCCATCAACATTACCACATGGTGGACACACCCCCCTCATAGGGCTATTAGTTCTTCTACTGACACATGGCATGCTGAAAGATCACGCATGATACACACACACACACACACACACACACACACACACACATACTGAAAGAGTGATAGAGACAGAGACTAACTAACTAAGTGTACTGTCTTCACATACTCTTCTTTATTCTAAACACACACAACACACACACACACACAACATTTTGTAGCACAGCAATCCATGCAACTATCTTTTCTCCAATTCACTTTCATATCAGCTTATAGCCTTACATCCACACATGCACACACACACACACACATACACACACACAGAGGACAAAAAAATTACCTTCCAAGGCTGTGGCTGCGATGCCCAAGGGCTGCTGCTACAATGGGCCGTGTGGATCAAAGTGCAGGCACTGGTGTATGACGGGGTCCCTGCCCCACGTGGCTATTTTCAGGGCAACATGCAACTCAATCTGCCCCAACCCACTCCGCATGGTGAGCTGCATGGAAGTGTGTACGTATGTGTTTGTGTGGGTAACTCTTTGTGTGTGTTTATAGGTTGGTGTGTTTGAGGGGAGGATTAAAAGGGGCTCAGTCCCACATCCGTAAATAGAATAATCCCTGCCCCCTTCCTCAGTGCGTCCACACACACACACACACACACACACACACACAGACGCTCACACGCATATACACACATGTGCACACACACA
>JAGFZM010000132.1:0-11317 GCA_017657215.1 Limnothrissa miodon | reverse complement strand
GAGAGAGAGAGGCACATGACACACATACACACACACAGGTACAGGCATACATACTTGCACACACACACAAACACACGCACATTTGATATGCACGTACATAACAAAGAAACAAATACACACACACACACACACACATGCAAACATATCATATGCACTCTTGCATTAATAGCACAGAAACACACACACATACACACACACAAAACACACACACACACACACACACACACATGTACGGAAACACTAACACATGGAAGTCTTTATACCACTGGTCAAACCAACATCAAGGCCATAACCTGACATGACCCAGGCAGGAGTCAGGGGCTCATCCGCTAATCAGATAACCTCCTCCAGCAAGCTTTCAACTCCTAGCCCTAACACCCTCTCAGACCCACGCCTCTCCCCAGCCTCCCCACCCCCTCCACAGCCTCCCCTGCTCCACGCCCTGTTTAAACAAGACCAAGGAGGTGCGGGTGACTGTTTCCTTTCTATCTCCATCAAAACAACGTGCCAAAAATATAGCGAGTACAAAATATCTCTAAAATATACCTACGAAAACAAAGAAAAAACAGAATAAATAAGTTTTTGTATGTTTTTTTTTTCCTGCCTTACATGCAGCAGACTAACGCGTGTGGTTTTAATTACTGTTTCATAGCTGTCCACATGCTCACTGACAACGTAAACTGTGTGTGATTATACAAAATGATATATGGGAATTTAATCCTATATATTGCCTTTTCTATAATTCTTACATTACCTAATGTACTATGACAGTGAAAAATTATTAATAAAAAGGACTTGTGAAGAAGGATGATCGGTGCAGTGAATGTGGTTGACCTATGCCTAATGCTATAAGGCATGCAGTTCAAAGAGTGTTCATGCTAAGCTAACCAAGTCCAAGTGCAGCAGGGTTGGGCTCTTTATAAATGGTTACAGTTTAGTTTTACAGCTGACAACTGGCTACTTCATAAAATGAACGCATCCTAAAGGAGATGAGTGCCCCCAGAAACGAGAAGTCGGTCATTATCCTCCGCACATCTTTCCAGTAAAAACTATAATGGAATTCTGTGTCCGCTAGGAGGAGTTCCCTCTCTGTATTTATTTTTATTTTATTTCCCAATACATGTGAAGGGAGAGGCAAGGTTTATCTACTTACTAATACTCTTCATGCCAAATCCCACAGCATAGTCACAACACTATTCAATACCTAACACAATTTACTGCTGGCGGGAGGTTGAATGGGTAATTTTCAGATTTGAGTCAATAATCTCTAAAGAATTGAATCTCAAAAAAGCTGTGAAGGGAGTGTTTGGGTTGAAGTGCAAGGTTCATTGCCAGACATCTTAAGTCTTCTTGTGTGATGAATTTTATTTTGATAATATGTTTGGACTCTCCCAGGCTTGAGTCGTGTTATTAATTGCTCAGTGGATAAACATCTTGCCGATGTGTTCCACAGGCTGTTGACTCGGGTGGCTGCACAGCGCTGGAGACACTGGCGCCCATGCAGCTCTTTAATCATCTGATGAAAAGACTGCATTGAAGCAATCAAAGCTGGCAAAGGTGTCCTCATTCCACTGGGCCACACACACACACACACACACACACACACGCACACACACACACACTCACACATGCACAGAGACTCAATAATCTGTGAATATAAGTGTAACCAGTATCTACCTAAATGTCCTACAACAGTATCAGAATGTCCAGGTTGAAATTTCCACACATAAAAAGAAAGTTTCTTCTCTCTCTCTGTCTCTTCTGCTTCAGCTCTGGTTTTAACCAAGAAGGCCCCTCGTTAGCGTTAATCTTCTGACAACCACTGTGTGTGAGCATCCAAAGCCTCAGCTCAGACCTGAGACGTCTCGCTGACCTTCCCCCCCACCCCCCGCGTGGATCTCAGATGACCCCCTAGGGAGCGTCACCTCAGCTGACCTCCTGACCTCCACTCTCTAAGATACCTGTGGCTGCCCTGATAGGCTCAGGTCTTGCTCTGTTGGACAAGAGCTGGAAGAACTCAGCAGCTCTTGTGTGTGAAAAAGAAAGATATCAAATGACAGTGGAAAAATGTTTTCATTGGAAACAGGGGTTCCACTCAAAGACATCGTGCGCAGTGCTGATGGGGCAAGTTTCACAACCCATACACGCCGTTCTCACGCTGCGCTCTCGCTAGTCAGCGCAAAGACGTCCAGTCAAACGCTGGCACTAATGAACTTCACACTAACTCCTGACATCCAGATCAACAGCACAAGCACTACAATGACACATGTGAACATTCAGATGTGCCTCGAATGAAAAAAAATTAAAAACACGATAAAATAATAATAAACTAAAAAAAATTAAAACAGAGCCAGGAGAACATGTAACCCTTTTGTGAACCGTACGAAAGTTAACCCATGGGCCAGTACATTAATTATTTCTCATTTTCTCCACACACACCATTAACCCAACTAATTAGAGCTGCTGATAAGATAATAAGATAAGGTTGGGATAAAAGAATCACTCTCATCGGGAGTCGAGGACTTTATCTGAGCAAACAATCCAACCCCGATACCTTTTGAAAACGGGCAACACTCTTCCGGGGGGTAGGCTTGTGTGTATGTGTATGTGTTTGTTTGAGTGTGTATGTGTGTATGTCTGTGTGTATGTGTTATCTTTTAAAAAGCGTGCATTAGAAAAGACAATAAGGCTCGTCAGTGAACGTTCAAGCCTCGGCACACGACAGTGATGCAGTTCTGTAGTGGAAGTGAATGTGGTGGCCGTGTTTGTTTGGGGGCACTACAAGGACAGCCTGAACCCCTGCCCCCAGGTCTGCTGGGGCCTCTGCTGCTCCAACACATCATTAAAACCAAGAACAAATGATGAAATACTCCACATTCCACCATGGTCCTACACACACATACACAAACACACATACAGTGCACACACTGTATCGAATGTGGCAGCGGGACAAAAATGCTCTGACGGTACTAGAACAAATTAGGCGACCAGGGAAGGCGTCCGTCGTCCATGTTCAGGGCTTACTCAGGCCTGTCGCTAACACAGATGAATCCTCCATCAGTGCTGCTCTCGGGAGAAAAATCAGCAACAACAACAACAACCACAAACAAACAAAAAAAAACGTGGCTGTTCGGGGAGTAAACTCTGTACCCCTCTGTTCCAAGCATGGTTGCTACCAATGAATGCCTGAATGTGTATCACAAAGGAAGCAGATCTCCCGAGGTCTGGTAATGTATTCATCCTCAAGACTAGAATGCGACACACATTTTCAGCGTGTGCTACAAAAAAAAAGCATCTGCTTGTGCACAGGCGACTGAACCCATTCGGAGGGATTCCTTGGGAAATAACAGCCGATGAATTGGATGCCTTCCGTCACCTACCCCAGGTGACAGAGGTTGTGAAAAGGGCTCCACTGGAGGTCCCCAGGGGACACTTAATCCAAATGAAAGTGGATGAGACTGAGTCTCCCCGTGGTGCCCGGTGCCCTGGCTTTTCTGCCCGCTGTTGCCATGCAGAGAGACAAGGTCAGGGTAAACAGGAAGTACACCTCTCCAAGTCACAGCAAAGTTGTGTTACCCGAGTGTCAGCAAAAGTGCAGCACCACAAAAGACATCTATTTCTAACATTCATTTTGTGCTTCTTTAACAAGGCAGTCCTTTTTGTCTCCCTGGCAACCACATTCAGATGGAAAGAAAAAATGAAAAAATAAAAATATGTTTTGTCTTGCATGTTATTTTTCCTGTTATTTTTCCTGTCTCTATCCAGTGAATCCTATGTCCGTGTATTTCTGAGAATGAGACTGGCTGATTTTTCCGAAGAATTTATCTGAACAGGTGAACGTTTTTGCTATGACAGATAGAACTCAATCCAGACTGTCTTGTGATGTACCATTTTAAAAATCGAGCAATATAAAGCAAGATAACTAAGTAGTAGACTGGGTATGGTCAATGCCACCATATGAGACAGAAAAAAAATATCCCCTATGTCTATTTTTATCTTATTAAATAAATCTTTAAAATCATATTCAGTCTGATCAGGAAATACAGATAATTTTCTGTCATTAAATTTCAAAACTTTTAATATGGTAAGTTCTGTGATTGGTACTTATAATTCAATGTCCAGCAGTCTCCTATTTTCCTCTTGACGACATACATAATAAAACATACACAGAGAAGCATAGCTTGCTATTTGAAACAATGCAACACCTACCAAAAAATAAGCTGCAGACACACAAGAAAGTCAATTGAAAGAAGTATTGGGTGAAAGGCAAAATATGGTTTTGGTGTGATTTCCAAACCACACCATACTCTGGCTTCTAAAACATATGAGTTTCATCATGGATCGAACTCCTTGTTCCCACTTCACTGTTCCTCCTTTTCAGCATTGTGTGTGTAACTACAGGCCCATACTGCATATCTGCAGTGCACTCTGAGCATTATGGCAAAAAAATCATAATGAGAAGCCATATTTTAATTTCACAAAGCACAACATGTGCCGCCTGGTCTGGAACGTTGCCCCAGGTTCCTCACCCCCGGGTCTATGTGCATTCTCTCCACAGAAGCCTGCTTTTGTTTATACTGCCTGTGCACTAGCACTGGGCAGGAAGAACAGAGCTGGACCTCGTAGTCAGTGACCATGAACCCCATCACACACACACACACACACACACACACACACACACCATAACCACATTCATGATTCAACATGTGAAATTCAGTACACCTCTCTGCTGTGTATTTTGTACAGCACTCAAGGGGTTAACTCTCCCTCCCTTTCCCTGCCCCCTTTCTGAGACTGTAGGGGGACCACTACAAAAAGTGATCAGCTTGAAACACGATCTTGCACTTGACTTTTTATTCTCTCTCTCTCTCTCTCTCTCACTCTCTCTCTCTCTCTCTCTCTCTCTCTCTCTCTCTCTCTCCTGCAAACAGAGGGATAGCATGTGGCTGTGAAATAACATAACCGACATATTTTCTTCATTAGAGCCACCCCCCCCCTTGCTCCCTTCCTCCCTCCCTCTCTCTCTCTCTCTCTCTCTCTCTCTCTCTCTCTCTCTCTCTCTCTCTCTCTCCCCTCTTTCTCTCTGCACCGGCAGGGCTGAGGCCAGAGTTGAGTTGGCTTCCACGCCCGCATCCTTCCCTTCTTCCCCTCTCTCCTCAACACCCTCTGAACCACGCTTAACTCACTCTCTCTTTCACTAAGCAGGAGGAAGAGAAAGACAGATTAGAGAGAGAAAAGTAGAGAAAGAAAAGGAGGGGTGTGAGCCAAAGGAAAAGACAAAAAAATAAAAAGAGAAAAAGACACATGATCTTACAGTAAGCAACAGCTTATCATTAGCAACCAACGCTAAACAAACAAAAAAGCTCACTCGTATCTTTCATGAACTCTGCTGAGAAATAAACCTAAGTAGGATCTGGATAGTTGTTAAACTGCAGAACTTTCCAGAAGTTTTCTGTAGAGTGTAAAGTGACAGTAAAGTATAACAGACAGTCCCTGAACCCAGAGGGCGCACACAGGGAGAGGGAGAGGGAATGGAGGAAGTGTGTGTGTGTCTGTGTGTGTGTGTGTGTGTGTTGAATAGAAAGGGGGGAAACTTGTTAAGCTTGTTTAGCCCAGAGGCACAAGTTTCAGGGCCCCCTCTATCCCCACTCTGTCCCAGATCACAGGTGACACCATACAGGTCAAGGGTCAAGCGCTGTGGCGGGCTTTAATGAGTCATGGGGTAGGAGGGTGTGTGTGTGTGTGTGTGTGACAGAGAGAGAGTGTGGCTTTTTTTCGTGTAGGATGTTGGAAAATGAAGCCCCAAAGGCCTCATTCTAGCCATGTGTCCATTCTGGTTACAAGCATATATGTGAGTGTGTGTGTGTGTCTGAGTGTGTCTGGGTCTATGTGTCTGAGTGTGGGTCCGTGAATACGTATTTCATAAGCGGTCTAGCTTAGAGGAAGGGTCTGGGACATAATGACGCTCTTGTTGATGTTTTCCTCTCATTTCCTCCGCAGCCTGTACATGCCCCAGCTGCACTGCTCTCTCCCCATCGCTGGGGCCCCATGGACCCCATTACGGCTCTGGCCTGCATGTGCTCGTGCTCCACGCTTGCACCACGCTATCTGTACATGCCATTGCCGTCCGGCCAAAAGACACATGGCTCCACAACTTTGGGGCAAAACTAAAGTGAAACCAGACACCATTACAATTCAAGCTCTGACTGTGTGAGCATTTGCCATTGCGGTTCACGGTAAGAGAGTCCACAAAAACTCTTCTAGTTGCACTAAGCTTTTTTGGTCACACTAAACGTTGACTGTGTAAGCATTCTCCATTATAGCTCAAAACAGTCCCTAGCCATTACGACTAAAGGTAAGACAGTTGCACTAAACTCTAGTTTATATTCACTAAACTCTCCTCACTAAACACTAACTGTGTAAGCATGTGCTCAAACCAGCCGACATTACGGCTCAAAGTAAGAGAGTTGCACTAAAGCCCATAGTCCTTCTATTTAAAGCCATGCATAGTCCTCACACACTCCCTGCAATGAGGTGCTAAGAGCAGATACCAAAACAGTCCAGGGGTCCAGGGAAACCGAAGCCTCCTCCCTGGCGCTAACTCAGCTAGCCAGCTAGCCGTGTCTCCCTGGAGCCTCCCAGCATGCAGGGGCATGAGCGCAGCTTCAGAATAACCTGGGTTATGGAGTGCTCTTGTCATGACATCAACACATCCTTGGGCCCGCGTTGTTGCGCACACACTCAGCGCCACGGCCAATTGGGAAAGTTGGCACGGAGCCTGGCGCTCATGTCAGGTAAGGAGGAGGAGGAGGAGGAGAAGGAGGAGGAGGAGGAGGAGGAGAGGAGAGACAGGGGTTGGTTTACTTAGCAGTGCCACTGATTCCATAGTTCTCTGCCTTGTTTTGGTTCTGCAAGTATCCAGGCGTGGCACAGACTCCAGCGCTGGCTACACAATGGACCCTCATTGTAAACCCCATTCCAGGTGTGCTGAAACTGACACTGTGTCTCTCAGTGTGAGTGTGTGTGTGTGTGTGTGTGTGTGTGTGTGTGTGTGTACTATGCCAGTCCCACCTGGAAACCTTGTTGTTTTCCGTCTATGCCTCACACAGACAGGAGGTGTTAATTATCCGCTTCTCGGACCTCGCATCTCAGGGCCACTCTGTGTCTCAGTGGCCGACTCCCAACGACCCATCACACACACACACACACACACACACACACACACACACACACACACCCTCTCTGTGTTGCCCCCCATGTGTCAGGCCCCTCTCTTACACACGGCACCATTGTGCACCCAGCTGCAGCCAGCGGCACCATGATGTCATGCCATCGCGCCGCCTGGGTGCTCGACAAAGACCAGTCGAAGCCATGGAGCTTAACGACCAACCCTATTCCCAACACCCCCTGCACATCACCCCCAACCCGCCCGTACACCTAACTACCCCTAAGAGTACACATACACCCCCCACACACCCCTTCTACTTATAGTCACGGATCAGGTTTCTAAACAGCCGTCACATTGGCCAAGGTTCCCCCGTCTGAACATGCAGTACCCACTAAACGGGTCAATAACCCCCCCTCCTCCCCACACTCACACACACACACACACACACACACACACACTGCCTTTGTGTGCTATTAGTGTTAGCAATGCTTTGCACTCAGTGGCTTAAAAAATGTTAGCAGCTTTTTCGCATTAGCGTGACTGATGTATGAGATGTTGGGAGCACAAGTTGCAATCATAGATTTAGAACAAAGACACATTGAGAAGCAGGCGCTGAGAAGAAGAGAGAGAAAAAAAAACAGAGAGAGAGAGAGAGAGATAATATATAATATATAATAGAGAAATAATATAAACCAATAGTTTGGAGAGTGTGTTAAGAATGCTCGTACATTTGTTGGTAAGAAAGGCAAAGGAATGCAGGGAGAAAGCTGAGAGAAATGGAGAAAAGGAATGTGCATGTGTATGTGTGTGTGTGTGTGTGTGTGTGTGTGTGGGTGGGTGTATAAATGTGTGCACATCTGCATACTTGGGAGATTTATTTTTTCTCCTGTTATGGTGAATCAAGAAGTAGGATAGGCCAGATGTTTCTCTCTGCACCTTTATTTGCATGGACACAAACACTGTTAGATTATTTGATCTATACAGTACTCATGTTTACATGCTTGTGTGTGAATGAATGTGACTGTTGCTGGTGTGTGTACGTGTGTATGTGTGTGTGTGTGTTTGTGTTTTTGTACTGGCCCAACTCAAAATCACTGCGGCCTGGCTCTCCTTCTGACCAAACTCCCAGAGAGACGCTCTTCAGAACATTCCAGAAGACGAAGTATGAGAGGGAGCGAGAGATTAGGGAAAGAGAGAACGGGTGAGAGAAGGAGACATTGAAAGAGACCGTGAGAAGAAAAAATAAGAAAATGTAGGAAGAGAACAACGCAAAGAAAACCACAATGAAAAAAGACAGTATCCGTCTCGCCTCGGAGAAGAATGTACGTTTGGACATGTTGGCCAACTCAATGTGTGGCCTGTGTCTCTCCTTTTCCTTCTCTCATACAGCTTTAAAATGGGAACAATATCCCGTGCAGATGATCAAGATGTGACATTTATCTGATCCCCAGAAACACACACACACACAGACACACACACACACGCACACACACACAAAGTCAGTTTAGAAGATAATAATGTACAGCTGCCTCTTGAGACAAAGGAATATGTTTTGCTTGGAAGCAGACACAAAGCACTAAGGCCCAGCCTCGGCTGAACAATGTCTGCTTTGAACAAAGCACCAAATTCTTTGCATGTGGTTGTCATTGATAATGTCTGACGAGTGTTCAGGGGACAAGCAGTTCTGCGTGAACTTTTTCTGCGTAAAGTTTTACATGTGTGTCAAAGTGTGTGTGTGTGTGTGTGTATGTGGTGTGTCTTTGAGAGTGTCTGTTCGTCTGTGTGAGTGTGTATGTGTGTGCCTGGCCAGAGTCATTGGGCTGCTGTCGCTGGTGGTTAACCCTCGCCTGACTGAGCCCTTTCATGCTCTCAGACCACACATCACCTCACGTCTGCCACGGCCTGACACAATTATATACCTACTTCCTCTCTTTCACTTTCTCTTCACACACACTCTCTCTCTCTCTCTAACTCTCTCTCTCTCTCACACACACACACACACACACACACACACAAACACACATGCCGAGACATATGCAACAACACTGGTATCCTGTACTGGCCACTGTCCACCTGCCAGTCTGTCAGATGAAACACTTAGACACAGTGAGAGACTGAGTGCCTTGAACACACCAGAAATGAACAGACATAAAGGCAACAGTCACATCTGTATTTAGACTAATTCTATGTTTCTAGTTGTTTGTGTACCTATAGTTCTGAGTGTAAATATCAGGATATGCTAGTGTGTGTGTGTTTGTGTGTGTGTTTATTTTTATGTTGTAGTGTTGTAGTGTGTGTGTGTGTGTGTGTGTGTGTGTGTGTGTGTGTGTGTGTGTGTATTGTGCATATTGCTCCCACACGCATGTACAGACAGCCTCCAGAGAGGAGTGCTCGGCTGAACTCTCTGATTTCTGGCATGTTCCGCCAGCGCACTGCTTGCGAAGACGAGCCACACGTGGCGGCGGTTGCTAATAAACAGAGCCTCTGGATCCCACGACTGGCGCTGGAACTCACCGCTAGAAAAGCGCTGAGCACTGACCGTGGAAATGAACCCTTCAGAAGAGAGAGGGGCTGAGGGGGTGGGTGTGGGAGGTATCCACTTTCTAACAACAGACTGGCGAATGAGTGAGGGAGAGAGAGGGAGAGAGAGAGAGAGAGAGAGATACAGCGAGAGAGTGTCCTTAATCTGAGCAGTTAGCTCTGTTAGCAGATGGCCGGCCTTGCATATGCAACAGACAGGCGAATGAGTGAGGGAGAGAGAGAGAGAGAGGGAGGGAGAGAAAGAGAGAGAGAGAGAGAGAGAGAGAGAGAGAGAGAGAGAGTGCCCTTAATCTGAGCAGTTAGCTCTGTTGCAGATGGCCGGCCTTGCATATGCCTTTCTGATTTTTTCATGCATGTGGAAACTATATGTGGGCAGGATTGTGGTGTGTGTGTGTGTGTGTGTGTGTGTGTGTGTGGCAGGGGGGTATGCTATGCTTATGTATTAGACTGACAGTGTCTGCATGACGGAGAGAGAACAACACTCATCAACAACAGACTCTTTCCTATCCCATCTATGAAACGTGAGTCGAGTGCAATTTTTTTTCTTTCTTTCTTTCTCTCCTTTTTTTTGGAGGGGGAGGGAGGAGGGCATTTTCTTTCTTTCAACTCTCCTCTCCTTTTCTTTTTTGATCTGGCTTTGAAGGAAAACTGGGACACGGCGGTCTTTGATGTCTTAATTGTGAATCTTAAAAAAAAAACAGCCCCAGAAAAAAAGAGGGTGTCTATTTATGGAACAAAAGAAAAGAAAATGAGTGTGTATGTGTGGGTGTGTGTGTGTGAGAGAGAGAGAAAGAGAGAGAGAGAGTAAGAATGAGATGTGTGAGAAAGAGGGAAAGATAAGCAAGGGGATGTGGGACGTGCAGGGAGAAAGAGGGAACCCTAGATTTAATAAAAGCACACAGAATGGACAGATTACATAAAGAGGAAAATTTGCCAGGGATAGTGTGAAAGATGAGAGTGTGTGCATGTGTGTGTGTGTGTGCATGTGTGTGTGTGTGCGAGCATGTTTTGTGCGTACTGTATGAGTGTAAGTATCTGTGTCTGTGTGTGTGTGTGTGTGGGCATGAGCAAGCACGTATGTGAGCGGCAGGGATGTCGTCCAGAGTTCACAGTTCACCGTAGGGTCCTCCAACATGGCTGCTCCTCGCTGCACTCCTCCGCCCACCAGGCTCATGCGCGGGCCCGCTGTTGCATATTCAATATTTGGACAAAGACACATACTGTATATGCACACATAAAGCCCCCCTGCTTTCCTCTGTGACCCTGGGAGAAAGAGCTTAGAGCTAAAGTCTATATAGGAAACTACATATCCCATTATGCATAGCTCTTGTTCCATTCACTTTTGGATGAGGGGAGCAGGCAAAGAAAGGGCACGAGGGCAAAAGAGATTTTGGGGCCGTAAGTATCGGAATGGCGCTAGCTATTTTTGTGCTTTTATCCATCTTCTTGTAATAGTTTGAGGTAGATGTTGATCAATGATGTGTGTACGTAAAGGGTGTGAAAAGTGGTTTTGGAGAGTTGGGGAGAGGATGGAGGAGTGTGTTAGTGGAAGCATCAAAGAGTGTGTGTGTGTGTGTGTGTGTGTGTGTGTGTGTGTGTGTGTGTGTG
>JAGFZM010000131.1:357290-361629 GCA_017657215.1 Limnothrissa miodon | reverse complement strand
AGAGAGAGAGAGAGAGAGAGAGAGAGAGAGTTAGTTTGTAGTAGTTTACATTCTTCCCTTGCAGTGCTAGCCTGTGTCACAGAGCATTGTTTATATTTCTCTGCATGTGTGTTTCATTGTGTGTTTCACTGTCTCTCTTGCGGCTATGAAGACACAGGGCTTGTGTGGCCTGGTCAGAGGAACACACCCACATAAACATGTTGACAGATACTGCCTGCCTCGAATCTAGAACATTCTGTACACCTCCAATAATGCAAAACACTGTCTGTGTCTCAATTCAGGTGTGAATTCTTCAAAGTATAGTTTCTACTAAGCACAGGCATTCTGCATAAACAAGTACTTCTCTCACCAATGATTTCCAAATTCATCACTATTTATCCATCCATGAAGCCCTCCGGTTCTTAGCAACATCATCAATCCTCACTACAGCTTAGTTTATAGTTGTCTGACTCTGTCAATATGCACACACACTGATCCCCTATCTAACGCTGCAAACCTCTCCGACAGATGACGGAGACCTCCATTTGTAACTGTTCTAACCTCCCACAGAGACCTCCGTTGGATAAGGATATGGATAGACAGAGATACCATCGATAAGGGAAAGCATGTGATTGGTCGGCTTTCTTTGTTTTGGCTTCTTGCTACCTATCATACATATAGTTTGCAACGTGCTAGTTCACAGCACAAGCTTAAAAAGCTTGAAAGGTCAACATCTCTGTTAAGACTATTGCAATTCATATTCTTTTTGCCAACTGCTTTGCAAACTGGTTATCAACAATGGTTTTGGGAAACACACCCCCAGCTAAGTTATAAAAATAGGTTATAATAGAAAATGGATGCTATGTGCAGAATTAAAGTGTTAATGTGTTCTTACAGTGTTTACATACCAACAATAATTGCATCCAATCTATTTATTTATTTAGTTGTTTATTTAGGCTAATTTTTTTTTATTTTAAAAATAAAATATAGCGTGTGTATCTGCCCTTATCCAGCCACTCATATGACAAATAAAGGACTACGACTATATGACTACAAGTCCCATGATGCCTCTGTACCGATGGGAAGCGCAGGGCAGGCATTGGATGGCCGGACACGGGCACAGGCTGGGTGGGAGTAGGAAGTGGAATCTGTGGAGCGTAGGGGGTCGAGGGGGTGCTGCTGTTGCCGTTGGATACCTCCGAGGAGTCCTGTAGGCCGGAGGGACTGAGATAGCCATCGGTCTCGCAGTCAGCTAAAGAGAGAGAGAAAGAGAGAAAGGGATGACAAATTAATCAGTTATACTAGTTAGGTATAAGGTGTTTCCCTTTTTCACACACACACACACACACAATCACACACACACACACACACACACTTCTTAATGCATTTTCATGTAAAAAGTAAAAGTACTTACATGTAAAGCCACATACAGTACATAGGTAGATTCCTAATGGGTTTTTTTACCCCTTGTAGTCACCTACTCCCTTAACTACTGTACAGAAATGTCTAACTTTACTGTAAATTTCAAATTTCTTTACAAGTAGTGTATAGTTCTGTATTGAGCATTTTTAGGTAGTCACTGAGTTCTGACATTTTTTGCACTGGAAAACAATGACAGAACAAACTGTCATAATGAAAATATGACAAAGCCATTTGACTATCTTGTTCATAAAGATGGTGTCAAAACTTTTTATTTTGATGGCACTGACAGTTTTACTGACATGAATACTTGCTTTTGAGGAATTGATTAACCATTTTGAGCAAATGACGTGCTTTTGCAGGCTATCCACTAGGTTTTGCAGTTTTCACTAATTGTTTTGAGAAATGCACTAACTGCTGTGCAAATGTTAATAGTGATATGAGAAACACCAAAGCGACTGAGAAAAACTGTAATGTTACTGTAAAAAAAGGTAGAATTTGCTTGACAGATTTCACATTTGATAACTAGTTCCACAATTTTGTATGTATTGACTCGTACGATGAAGTTTTATTGAGAACATCCATAAGTGTAATTCATTTTGACTGACATGACATAAGCAAATGATAATGTTAAAAAAACAGCAGAGAATTGTATGAAAGCAACTGATACATGTCCAAACGCATTTGCAGTTTGTTCAGAGGAGGCAAAAATTGTTACTGTGATGTGCACAAATGACTAAATGTTGTGGAGGTTGAACAAATAGTTATGAGAATTTTCATTCTGATCTGAGAAACACACCACAGCGACTGAGAAAAACTGTAAAAGCAAGAGTTTTTCTCTAAGGCACAGGCCATGTCAAATCAGAGCCAAATTCAGGCTGCATCAAGGTCAGATCAGGGCCAAACACAGAATTAGGGCCGAAATAGTTTTGTGACACACTGTTGAAATTTCCTTGTTTCCTGGCCAACCTTGAAGGATATATATTAGGTCAGACTTGTCAGACTTGACCTGGTTGTGTCTAAAAAGCTAACCCTCATTAAAAACACAACATCCTTTTTGATGTTTCTAATATAGATTGTTATGCTCTTCATGGTTTTCATGGCTTAATATACTATAAAACAGAATATTCTGGAAACCCCGACTAGAGGCTAGAATGTCCTTTGTTTGTTGCTACCAAACTCCTGTAGCTCATTTAGCTTAATCAAGGCATATCGCCTCTTCCTCCTCCTCCTCTTCCTCATAGACATATGGATGAAGACGAGGATGAGGAGTTGCTAAACTGCGAGCAGCTGTCTACATGGACCCAAGGCCTCCAGGGGATGACCTAGTGCTCTCCTGCTGTGTAGAAGACATCTTGTACTTGTGCGAGACTGGAGATGTTCCTGTTAAACCACATTCAAGCATTTAAAGGCGTGTTGTAAATGAGTCAGAGTGAGGTATTAGGCACACGCCTGCCTGTCTTTACTGTCTCTTTAAACATGTATGTGCGTGCATGTTTGTGTGTGTGTGTGTGTGTGCATTTTTGTGTGTGTGAGAGTGTGTGTACATTGGAGCTGATGCATGTGCGGGTGTGTGTGATTGCCTACGTGCATGTGTGATTGTTTCTGTATGTGATGGCGTATATGTGTGTCTTATGTGTGTGTGTGTGTGTCTGTGTGTGTGTGTGTATGTTTGGGTGTTTAAGTGATAGCAGTGTATTTGGTGCAACATTGTGTATGTATGTGCAATAATGCTGATGCAGAGCAGTGCTTGTGTACATGTTTGTGTAATTGTTTTTGTTCGAGATAGCATATTGTGTGTGTGTGTGAGTGTGTGTATGCTTGTTTGGGACACTCACAGTTAGCTGAGGAGCAGCTGACGTGTCGGATGTGGAAGTGCTGGTCAGCCTCCGGTTCCTCACGTTCCTCCGAGGGAAACCCAGCCGTCACCCCGGTGTCCAGCGAACCGGCCGCCATGGAGACAGAGGACAAGTCCTCTGACCCGCCAATCACAGACAGCGAGTCTGGTGACAGTGGGGTGGTGGGAGGTGTAGGAGTGGGGATGGGCGGAGTTTGAGGAGGCAAAGGGGAGAGGCTCTGCACAGGCTGGCTAATGGGCTTTGGCGAAAGGGGCTCTGGCTCCTCTTCGATGGTGTCTTCCTGGCGACGGCGCTGCTGTTCCAAGGCCAGGCGGCGCTGGCGCTCACGCTGCCGCTTGATGGCAGTCACCCGGTCCCGCATCGCCTTGGCAACCAGCTTGTAGTCGGCCTCACACACGAAACCCAGCACCACCTACCAGACAAACAGACACAGAGAGAGACAGACAGACAGAAAGAAAGAGAGAGGAAAGAAAGAGAGAGACAGTTGTACTCTTAGTAGGTACTGCTTATGTTAACATCCTTTTGTTATTTTTCTCGTTTGTGTCATTGCCTTGGAGGCACTGTATCAAACAGCCATGCTAATAAATAAATTCTTTGAATACAAGAGAGAGAGAAAGAGAAAGAGAGACATACTGAGGTAGAGAGGGAGAGAGAGTAAAAAAGATCATGAGTGACAAGTGAAAGAGAGAAGAGTGTGTGTTGAGTGAGGGGAGAAGAGAGGAAAAGAGAGAGTGACAGATAGAGACATGCGATGAGAGAGGAGAAAGCAGGACGAGGTTCCTCCTAGTTGGAAACAATGGTGTTGGGAGATGCAGCCCTGCTCTGTACACATTGTAAACATTCGCCCTCCTGAAACCAAATGGTCGTCACATGCGCAAGTGGTTGCTTGCATGTGATGCTGTGAATGCTGGGGGCTCGACTCCCCCCGCAGGCTAACTGCCCTCTTCCTTCCTCGTGCGGGAGGATGTCCCCGTTTCTTTGTCACCATGAGGACAATCTGCATCTGATCAGCATCTCCTGAATCCCACGTCACCACATCAGCAATCTGTCCAAATCGCCAGGCTGATGCAATATGCGTTTGT
>JAGFZM010000131.1:349790-354790 GCA_017657215.1 Limnothrissa miodon | reverse complement strand
AACAGGAACTCGATGGCGTTGTTGTCTTTGTACTTGCCGTGGAGCTTCTTGGTGTCGTCCATCCGTAGCCACAGCTTTAGACTGGCCTTGTGCATGTCGTCCTCCTCGGCCAGTTCCACGTGCACACCTGTGTTCTCCTGGAAGAACGAGTGTTCTAAAAGGTCCTGGATTGTGTACCTGTGACAGAACCATGAAGACAGAATTGTAGTGATACAGGAAGTAAAAAGACATGAGCATGTTTTAATGAATGTATATACAGTCCATAAACCAGGATATAAACATGAAAACACATTGGCTATAGGCCCATATACGTTTGCATATGCTGTACATAAACTCTATATAAGTAGAAATATAAGAACAAATACCACTTTTCTGTTTTTACTGAGCAGATCATGAGATCATGAATTTAACAGCATGTGATTAAAAATAGATTGTTTCCATGCTATGAATAGTGATCTCATTGAGTTGCACATGCTAGTGTAGCATTAGCATTCCTTTTTAAAACCCTAAGACCTGAGTGATGTAACATAAGGGGTACAGTATCAAAAACAAACAGTCAGTGCTGGTGGAACACTCAACTCTAGTGTTATAGCTTGGCTACAGCAGTGCGAGTGGGGGCCCCCCGACAGAGTCGTGAGATTGACCTCTCACTGCTACAGGCACATGGGCTTACTAAACAAACAAACACACGGTAAAACCTACACATTCACCCGAGCTGCGGCAGCCTCTTGCTGCAGACAGTCACCGAGGAGCCAGTCTCACTCGTTGGCACTCGTGCACTCTACAATAATTCAATTTCAGCGGGAGCACTGAGAACTACTCCGCTAAAACGTGAAATAAGGACCACCAGTGTTTATGTTTGTTGTTCTGCTCATATTCAAATGTATGAGACCCGTGAGTATATATGCACAAAAATTTGCCTCTCCCTTCAGTTCAGATGAATACCGCACACAAGCTACAGTGGGTCTTCTTTATAGTACTGGTATAGCACACAGTTGTTGTTTAAATGCTACACATTATCAGCTCATCACACATTAAATACATTACTACATGACTTCAATACTCAGTAGATGGCTGTAGAGTCCTTTATAAAGTATTTATAAAGGACTCAATTCCTATTTATCAGCTGAGGCTCTAGATGTAGCTCTGGTCTGTTGGTGGGTGCGATGTCTCTCATCAGAGACAGAAAGTGAAGTGTGTACCTTTCATCTTTATTCATGCGGATGCAGCCCTCGATGATCTCCTTTAGTTCAGGGACTTTTACTTTGAAGAAGCTGTCTGGCTTCATACCCTGCGGAAAGGAAGAGGAAGAGGAGTCAGTCACTGGCGGACACTGATCAATCAAAAGGGCAACAGGAAAGCCTAGTCAAGTCAAAGTCATCTGGTCGAGGAGGTGGCTTCATGACAAACTCATGTGATTGAAGTCAGACGTAAAGACATGAATCTTCTAGCAGAGGAACCCTAAGTACTCATTTTCTAAGCATAACAATGCCACATGTATCTGCTTTTAGATGATTTACAGCCACTGCTTCTGCCTTGCACATGTTATGTAACTACACTGTGTTCACTGAATGAGCAACAAGAGCTCATTCAATCTGAAGCCTTTGGATTCCAATGCCAAATAGTCCTTTCAGTCTTTTTGTCCGGTTTTGACCGATGTATATTCCTGACAGGATGCAGGCAATGTTTACAACATGATCAGAGGCTGTCTCGTACGAGAGGCCATGTTGGGTCTCAGTATGTGACAGTGAATTGTGAGGTGGTGGACGACTTCCTGCCCTGTGACAACACTGATAAGGCAACGCGTAGGTCCCACTTTAAACCTATGGGCCAACATCAACATCACTCCGTCAGAACAAAAATACTGTAACACACACGTGCACACACACACAAACACACACAGCACAGAAAGAGAGGAGGAGAGAGAGTGCTGTACAAATGCATGTTGAAGTCAAAAGCTGCCTATTCACTGTAGGTGTATCTGGTAGTTGCTACTTGTATACTGAAGTTTCTACTCAGACTTTGAATCAGTCTGAGACCCCATTTACACATATACACATATACGTTTTCTCTTAAAAACACTTTCCCCTTCGTTTGCGCCTTTCATTTACACACAAACGGAGATGTCGCCTCTGAAAACGATTCTTTCTAAAAACTCCGGCAAAAGTGGAGATTTTGGAAAACTCCGTTCTCACGTTTGCATGTAAACTGCGAAAAACAGATAAAACATAGTTTTTGGGTCCGACCTGGGAGGTCTGCTGTCTGGTGGGAGAACTTTGAAAATGAGGGGGTTGTCTCGGAGGAATGGCGTAAGGCTTGTATGGCTTTCTCCTTCTTCCTACACTGCGGAAACTTTTTTGAAAACGATGGTCGGAATTATTTTGGAAAACGGAAGGAAGAAAATATTTGTTTATCAAAAAATACCCAGGTATGGGTATACGTAGCCTGAAAGTCAGGATTAGACGATGGAAAATATGAGATCTGGCAAACAAGCCATTAGTTGTTTGTGATGATTGGGTGGGGGGGGGTGAGACTGGCATTCTGCACGTGTCCCTGTTTCTCCTGCTGAATGTCATTTTCGTAGCCGTGGCCCACTTGCCAAAGAAAATGAAAAGGCTTTAGACATAATGACAGCCCTGGAGGTGAGGTGCAATTAACCCAAACAAACATGCAATAAAGTCAAATAACAAGAGCTGTTTTGGGGGGGGAGACGGCCTCCTTGAGAGGTGGGCTGCACGTGCCAAAGAAATTAGGATTTTGTTTCATTTTTGGGCTCCTGGATTTCACTGACCTAAGAGCTTGATGAAGCAAAGCATTAAGTAGCTTCTCTGAAAGACCCACACAAACACAGTTCTTGTGTGGTGTGGTAATGTGTTTCTTTCGTTGGGTGTTTCGATTTATGGAGCATGTCAACAAGTGAGTGAGTGACAATCACGTTTCAGGCGCCTCCACCCCTCAAAAGGGACACTTTTCTGGGTTTTAATGCCCCCCTCAAGTGCCCCAGTTTGCTTCTTGGTCTGGCCAAGTTGGATAGCATCACAAGACAAACGTCATTCTCAAAACACCTCTCTAAAGTGTCGCCATGGCTACCACCAAGGTCCAGTGTTGAGCCTAGTGTGTCAGACATATAGCTCAGCTTGTCCACTGCTTCACCTCCACTCGTAAACTCTGGCTTGGCTCACGCCAAAGCCCACCAACAACAAGAGCTTGAGTATACACACAAACATACTGTACACTGGGATCAACCGACAATAAAACAGTGCCCAAGCTGACTTTTGAGAATGCGTTGGAAAATCTGTTAAATTCTTAAAATATTTATCACTTGGCACCAAATAATTTAACTTTGTATAAAAAAAAAATTCTACATTTGTCGACATGTCAGATCAACACACTTGCCCACAGTACACTGAGTGACAGCAGGGGCTGACGTGACTGACCCTGTCTAACAGGTCTGTGAGGCAAAGCTCTTGTTGCGTTGTTTCGCTCTAACACCTTTGGTTAAAGAAATACATGGGTTTCAACATCTCAGTGGCAAATGTTCGAAATGACAGTCATTCTAGAACAATCTGTTCTAAACACACGCTGTCAGGACACATGCAAGACACCAGTGAGGGGGCACCACATTGGCGGCATCAGTCATCACTGCTGATCCCAATGGTATGCTGACAGATTGATTTTCAGGATGTCGGATGGCTTGAGGAAGTTCGATAAAAAATGTCTTTGTTCAACAGTTGTCATCAGTTGTCTTCATTAAGACATGAAAATATCCTAATTCATGAAAATCACACAGAAAACTTTTTTTTTACTCATCACAATTCCAAACACAGGTGTATCTTGTCAACTTATCACCCGAAGAGTAGACTTGTACACCTTGCTTGCCTAATTTGTCATCTTCAAAAACATTCCAGGATATTTTGAGAGAGCCCAGCATATTTTGGCTTGTTAGGGTAAAGACATCTTAACATGTGAACAGTAGACCACAATTTCAAACAATTTCAAAAATTTCCTGAAGTTAGGATCAAGCTGGGACAAGTTGAGATCTTGTGACTATGTCAGGCTTTAAAAAGGAGAGGCTTTCAGCTTTGTACAACATCTCTCTCCAGAGCACTTTTAGGTGAGGCCCCGAGTCAAGAGTGCAGGGGGTGCACTAACCAGATTTCACTAATAGTGGAGCACTATCAGCCAAAATGGTTTTGGCCTTTTCTTCAGCTTACTGACAAATCAATGGCTTATTTTCCTTAGATGCATATCTGGGTTGGGGGGGGGGCACTTAGTCCTCTGTGGTTCTCCCTTAAATTATAAAAAAAAGAAACCTGATTGGACAGTCAATGAGAAAAATGACATTTCTAAATTAAATGGCCCCATCCTCCTCCCAATGCAACACAGACTGAGGAACCACCTCCACGACATGTCGTGACCTTGGGAATGTGGGGGTCACGTTTGTACCCATTGCGAGCTGCTGGGCTCATATAGAGAGGAACAGACTTGGGAAAAATGCGATGGCAGGAAACAGCTTTTTGCCACAGGGCTCAAACACAACCCAACTCTGAGCCAGAGAGGAAATGAAATAGATTAATAATGAAGTACTTGGGGAGAACAGAGGGGTGATAAAAATACAAATATTTATATATCCAATTACTTCCTATAACTACTTGCATTCATAATCTATTTCATAGATAGATAGATAGATAGATAGAAGGATAGATAGATAGATAGAAGGATAGATAGATAGATAGAAGAATCATATTACAGACAGAATAGAAAGGAGCAACATGCTGAGAGACACATTAGAGAAAGAAGTCATTGCTGTAAAAAGTAGCAAGACGGACACCTAAACAATCCAACATTACCAGAAAAAAAAGGAAAGAGAGAAGAACACCGAAGGCAGACTGTACAAAAGGTATGCAGGAGAACCCCTGGGACAGGTGAGGTGGTGGTGGTACTGGTACTGGTTTGGAAGGTAATCTAGAGAAGGGGGGGGGGGGGGGGGGGGGGGGGGG
>JAGFZM010000131.1:330432-340905 GCA_017657215.1 Limnothrissa miodon | reverse complement strand
TCTCTCTCTCTCTCTCTCTCTCTCTCTCTCTCTCTCTCTCTCTCTCTTTCTCACACAAACACACTCTCTCTCTCACACACACACAAACACACACACACACAGAAACACACCTTTATGTGCATTAAACTACTTTGGAGTTTCAGGGGGAAACGAATAAGCATTTTTTTTTCTTACCTCTTGCACAACTTGAAATAGCAGACAGTGTGTAACACACACACACACACACACACACACACACACTGTACTTACCCATGCACACACGTGCACATTCAAACACGTGCACACACACACACACACACACACACATGCACAGATGTCCACAGACACATTCATGCACACACATTCATACACACAGACACATTTGCGCACATGCACACACACACACACACACACACACACACACACACACACACACACTGAAACACAGGTAGGCTTACACCAGTGGAAACATGACTCAGTATATAGGACTAGAGCCAGAAAGCTATCATCAGGGACTTGAGAAGGGTACAGCATGTTTCGTAAGCTGCTATAAATTTATACAAGCCCAAAAACAGCAAAGATCAGTACACTTAATAAGAATGAGTCTTCAAACATCATTCAAACCTACAGTAGCCAACCTTAACCCTGTATAAACCTAAATAGAAGAACAAATAAAAAGAAACACAAATTCTAGTGGTGGTTAATGAATGGTTTCTGTGTTACACTGCCTGACTAGACTGTGAACTGACAGGCCTTTGGACCTGAGGGAAAGGGCTTCCTTCAGGTGAGTCAGGGGGCCTTGAAGGGGTTGAGGAAAGATTGGGGTAGAGTATTCGGGTCAAAAACACAGCCAGGCCATTCACACACAGATGGACACATGGCCACACACACACACACACACACACACACAAACATCCATGTTCACCAATACACTGTACATTGTTCACATATATTACTGTCACCCACACATGCTAGACATGTATCTATATACTGACATATTATTTTGTAATACCACTCATGAAGTCATACAAGTGCATAATTACAGATACAGACACACATACACACACACACACACACACACACACACAGTAACACAGAAAGATTACTGCCTAATGAGATACTTCTCATACAGCATCTGTCTCCATTGACCTTTCTGTTGCTTTACACTGACTTCCCAGGTGAGCCCAGGTAGCCATGTGGTGGTTAGTTAATTGGCTTACAGTAGGCTACTAACAGAGTTGAGACATATGCCCATACAGCTGCAGGGGTGACTGTCAATGATTCATCACTTTATTGTTTACATGTTTCCACTTGACTGTTTACTCAGTGCTTACAATACCAACCACCTTTATGAATGATACAAGGATAGCTGGGAGATACTGTGTGTAAGCCGTGCAGTGAAACTGCATTGTATACAGTACAGTGAAATGGCAATTTTTACTATTTCACTATTATCAGTATGTTAGATGTCTGATCTACAGCATATACCCAAATTGTATCAAAGGGCTTTGTCAGTATTCTACAACTTCCTTACAAGCATTTCTGCAGGTGCCTGCTGAAACAGGTGCAATACACCTTAAGGTAAGGTTATCATGGTCATAATCACTTTAATCACTCAAATTATTAAATCTTTAAAACATCAGTGTTTGAGATTTATAAAAGCATTTCTAAGGAGAATACACCACCCAGCTTTGTATTTCTCCCTGCAGTTGCGAGATAGTTAAGGTAGCTAATGAATTAAGTTAATTACAGTAATTAATTGGTTTATAGTGAAGAGAGCACAGCATCTGTTATGTAGCTTTAGCTAGCACTAACTAAAGCTAATTGCCTGTTAGCCAAAGTGAGCTTCGAGATGCCTTGCATATAAAAGTTTTTATTGTTAAGCCCCATTAGCTAAAATCCATTTTTTTCACTATTGTATATCGCTACATGTTTGAATCAGTTTCTCTGGGAGAATTCATTTTGAATAAAAGCTTGTTTGTAGTGAATTTTCCCTTATGAAAAAACGGCATTGTGTGCAGGAAAACTGCAGTTTTTTAATGCAGTAATGCAATAGTTTCTGTTTAAAATATTACATTGTGCAGTACAGTGCAATGAAATGCAGTATTTTTGCAGTATTTTGTAGTATTTTCCATTGATGCAGTTTTTTGTGTCCAAAATATTATAGGTTAATAATAAAAGGTTAGTTTACTTGTTAAAAAGGTCAGTAGGCCTATTGGGCCATTGTGTTGCCTAGGTGTTGATCTCTGTCCTCTGGTGTTCTCTGCTGCTTTAGGCAGAGAGTTATCTAACTATCTAACTCTGTTTCCCATCAGGCGCTGGTCCACTGGCACTGCAGCGCTGGTGTTGGGCTATTCCTGTCCCCCACACATGCTGCCCCATGACCCAAACCCAGCCCAACACTGCACAGAGAAGCACCCACTTTGGCCAGAGTCCAGCGAAGATATGAAGGTCTATTTTAATACCCAGGGGCCCGTGGGAGAAGAAGGGTGATGAGAGAGAGAGGGGGGGGTGGTATGTTTACAGCAGGATTGACAGAATGTAAGGAGGTGACAAAGACAAACACATGAGAGATTGAAAGAGAGAGAGAGAGAGAGAGAGAGAGAGAGAGAGAGAGAGAGAGAGACCAAGCTGGAAGAACAAAAGGGACTTAGGAGATGCAAAGAGGGAGTAGAGTGAGGGAGGGAAGGACTGACAGATATGAGAGGAGAAAGGTAGAGGCAATGAGAAGAGAGAAATGAACTGATTGAGAATGGAGGTCAAAAGATCCAAAAGACATGTTGATTAAAATAACAAGTGTGAGTAAAGAGGAAAAGTAACAAACAAAAACAGAAGAAAAATAAAAAAGACAGAAGGAGAGAGGGCTGGAGAGTCACCTGATGAAGGATGAGTGCATGAATGAACAGAGTGTGATTCCCAAAATAACTGGAAGAAGAAATAAAAAGACGCGTGCATGTTTGTCCTCCCACGAGTCAGTGTTAAGCTTATGTGTGCTAAACTTGACTCAACACACTGACACAACCCAGCTCAATCAAAGCAACTAGATGATTCAGCTGGGTTATGTTTAGTGTGCTAATCTGTTTATGTGTGCATGTGCCTATGAGCATGCATAACTGTTTGTGTGTGTGTGTGTGTTGATACGTGTGTGTGTGTGTGTGTGTGTGTGTGTGTGTGTGTGTGTGTCCATATATCATATATGTGTGTATGTTTGTGTTTAAATGAATGCTATTAAACCACTGATGTTACCTCTGTGGAGTAAAAAAAAGCCTTAAGACAGCCCAAAGTGAGTTAGCACTCGTTTTAGTCTTCCCAGGAGCCGCAACGTCCAATCAAAAACTCATTCATCTCCCAGCTGCCTCCAAGACCACATTCCGCTCGTCATTACCTATATGGTTTCCCAATGCTCTTCTCCGCTTAACACAAACCCCCCCCCCCCCCCCCCTCTCTCTCTCTATCTCTCTCCTCATGGGCACAGGAGGTGGAAGGAAACCTTTCAAGCTTTCAAAATGCAAAATTGCGGTGGTCCGTTGAGCACTTAACTTAGATATGATTAAGGAGGACAGGCCAGGACAGGACAGGACAGAATGCTTGAGCTGACTGCAAAGTGACTTACAAATGATCTATTTGAATCTTTACCACCGAAGTTAAATAAAAGATTGTGTACTATTTTTATATTTTTTTTATTTATGCAATGATATGACTGCTGGAAAACAGTTCAGCTGTTGCCATTGTGTTTTATTGGAGTTAGTATTGGCCACACGAACATTCAGTCAGATCATAGGCTAAAGATTTGTGTCTTGCATCCACACACACACACAGACACACACACACCATGAAAGACGTGCTTGTCCACAAACTACTACCTAATTGCTTACAACAGACAAACTACTGGACCTCAGGACTCTCTCCACAAAGACTTGACACCAATGGTCAATGGTTGTCAAGTGTGGAGGGGAAAGACTTAGTAAACAGCAGTTGGCTTTTACCAGTATTGTGTGTGTGTGTGTGTGTATGTGTGCGCATGTGCTTCAGATCCAGCACCACCAGCCACTGATCACGAGCCACTCCTCAATCTTTCCACTGGCCTCAGAGCCACTTTCCATCCATACCAGCTCACGATTGAGTGTGTGTGTGTGTGTGTTACATTTGAAATTAGTGGCCACCGGAGGCTTCCCATGCTAACAAGGGCTTTGTTATTCATCCACGCCAGTTTTGTGAGCCTGGGCCGCAGGCTTTGGAAGCCAAATAAAGTTAGCTGGAAACATAGATGGACAAACATCGAGAGAGAGAGAGAGAGAGAGAGAGAAAGAAATAGAGATGAGACAGTGAGAATGAGACAGAGAGAGTGAATTTGAAAGAGAAAAAAAGAAAGAGAGATGAGAGAGAGAATGGCAGAGAGAGAGATGATCCACAGATAACATGCATGTTGAAGTGCCAAAGATAAAAGCCAAACAAAAGAAGGTGCCTTTCATTTTACTTCAAAAATGTTTACATTTTATTTTTATAGACACAACCACACACACACACACACACACACACACATATGGACATGAATACTAACAAAGACACAAGAAAAACACACACCATTTTAGTGCCCCCATTATCTTGTGTTCAGAATGTTTTCTATTCGTCATTGTAGTCATTGTAAGCAAAGAAGTTATATGAGAGAATATTACCTGGCACGAAGGACCTGACTGCGCAGGATAACGAAATCAAATAGTAACTTCTAGAACATCGTGTTCATTGGAAGACTATAAGTAGAAGGTTTTAGCCAGAGGTCTAGAACAGTCAAATCCTTGTTCTATAAGATACCATCAGGGCTTTTCTCTGGGCTCTTCATAAGTCATGGCCAATGGAGCACAAGTTTTGGGGTGTTTTTGACGATAGGGGGGCTAAAAGGATAATGCAGGTTACATAAGAAGGCTGAGCTGACCGGTGCTTAGCATAGGACAGGATCACAGAGGTCAAGTGTGTGGGGTTTATTTGCGGGGCTAGTTTCCTTTCGAAGAAGTCAGTTGTGTACTGTCGAATAATAACGGACGGTGTTTAGGGTCCAAAACAAAGCCTGATTTGATTCCCGTGCCTGCCCTGCATGATACAGAGGCATAATCAATCTATTTAAAGCACTGTGACATTTCTGTTATTCGATTACTGGTTACTATAGCACACAGCCTAATGATAGGCTACAGACCTCCACCACCACGGACCAGAGGACATTTAAACCACTGGAGATGGAGAACAGATAGGGATGGATCAGGAAGGAGCAGGAAAGCTAATGGAGCGCTCTGTTGCTAAGAGACCCTGATATACATGATAGTGACAATGATGATGATGATGATGATGATGATAATAATAAGGTTAATGGCAGAAACTAAAGAGGAGTGTATAGGGAAAACGGTGTTGAGCTATATGCAAACTGTTGTTTTCCAAGAATAAATGGCTACATTTCTCATTGTTGTGCCCTTGTATTGTATTGTATTATGTATTATGTCATGTTATGTATGTCATATCCTTTTTAGAAAGGCCACAAGGCAGTCAGGGCGTGAGTTGTGTTCAGTTGGCTAAGGGGGTTGTGGTAAAACTGGCAGTAACAACAGGTAGTTGACATACTAATGTTTTAGTGTGATGAACCTCACTGTTAAACCGGCACTAAGCAACATTCGTTTTTTCTCTCTCACGAGCTCCCTCTAAAGACCGCTGTATTGCATTGTATTGCACTGCATTCTATTGGAGGCGGTCCGCGCTGCTGAACATTGCAAGTGCTGTATCTACCACTATTGGCTACGGTGGCGCATTCTACACCGTTTGTTCGCCGTGTAATGACTAATTTTAGCATCCTAAACAGTATGAAACGGATTAATTAAATGAAAAATGTTGCAGAGTGGGCCTTTAAAGCAGAAAATGTTTTTAGAGTATTTTTTTTTAGAATAATTTAACTGCTTGATTGCTTAATTAACCGCATTGATGATTAACTAGCTTATTATGGGATGATTGCTCTTTTGGCGCGTTATCAATGCAGGTCATTATTACTTGGTTTGAAAGTAAACATTTTTTTTTTAATTTGCAAATTTTAAAAATATCAGCGACTGTAGGAGGAGCTTCTTAGACCAAAAACTAGTACCCCTTTAATGTTGTTTAATCTCACTGCTGCAAATCACTCTTGTCACTCTCTGTCAAAATCAATCACTCTCTGTCAAAATCAATCTCTCTCTCTCTCACACACACACACACACACACACACACTCTCTCTTTCTCTAACTTCTCCATGTGATAATGTGACCAATGGGAGCCCTGTCGTATGTGTAAAGTGAGAGTGTTTGGGGGAACCGGCTCCTGCATGATTGATGAGTGTCCATGTCTCCAGTGTTGCTGCCCTGCTTGTCAAACCTGCTTTACCCCCACTACTGCTTCCTGCCATTATGGAACATTGGCACACAGACTTACTAGATTTGATGATTGGGAGGGCTTGTTTTTTTTGTTAACTCATAAAACGTTCCCCCTGCATGAGTGTTTCCAGGGATGTTTAACATTAAGAAAAGTCCATTCTTATCTGGCTTCTGTGTGTCTTTTGTGTGATGAGAACTTCACATATTTGACAAGCACAGACACACACACACACCTATTCATACACAGAGTAAAGGCACAAAGCAGGTTGATTACACACATCTGATGACACACACACACACACACACACACACACACACACACACATACACACACACAGACAAAAGAAAAGCACATGTCATTTTATAGTGCTGCCATTATCTTGAGTGCAGGCCATGTCCTCACCCATGTATGTGCTGAGCAACAGCGCCGATAAAGTAAACACCAGAGTGTGGGCTCAAAGGATCTGGGATTCAGACGCCAATGTTTGGTTTTTCAAAAATTTGAAATGTGGTTTTCATTATTACCCCTCCCTCTCTCTCTTTCTCTCCCTCTCTCTCATTCTCTCTTTCCGACACACACACACACACACACACGCACACACAGTTAAATGGGCTGAAAAAAAACTATTTGTGGACTAAAACAATGTCAATGCTAAGACCCCCTTGTAGGTTTTTACAGCTGGTCTGGAGTATAAATCATTTCCAAAAGCATATTTTCAGCCATGACAAGTTGGTTGCTATGGAAAATATATGTTTCCCCTGACCACAAGAGCTCTGAGGTAACCACCGTATACCCTCCCCTCAAACACCCCTCTTCCCCAGCTTCCAAGAGTGTCCTCAGAAAAGCACGTTCGGCCATCTTTAGCAGATTTTTTATGGGGTGTGAGCTGCTGGATTGGAACGTTGTAAGAGTAAACAAAAGACTCCGGGACAAAAGGCCTCAATGTGTAAACACACACACAGCCGAGTCCAGCAAGCCTTCCGACCAAACGGCCTGTCTAGCATCAAGAGAGACCTATAACACACTCTTGTCCGTGTGTGTGCATCATTCCTAACTGCCCAGAATGTTTCCCAGAATCCCTTTCATCTTTTCTCATCTTAATAAACAATCCCTGTTAGTGCACTTGGACATCTTGTGGGCACAGTTAGGATATAATAAAAACTTCAGCCATGAAACATGGTTTTCATGTGTAATATGTGCATATTAGCAGACATCTTTATCCAAAAAACTGGTTAGTTCAGGGACAGTCTCCCCTGGAGCAACTTGGGATTTGGTGTCTTGCTCAAGGGTACATTGGTGGCAGACAGGAATTTGAACCCACATTTTTTAGGCTACTAGTATGCTACCCAGATTTTTTTTTACTACACCACCACCAGTTATGGTTTAACACTGTGTCCTAACTACAAGCAACAGGACCAATTGTGAGTAACAAAATCCGACAGAACACGATGCTACGCTACTTCTTTGAAGACTTTTTATTGCTCAGTCTGTTTCTATTTTAGTTGCTGTCATGTTGACATTTATATTTTAGTAACAAAGGCACACATCTCAGAATCTAACGGGTTTAATGTGGACATTAAACATCCAGCGCGATGTGACAGTCGCTTGCTGTTAGGACACGGTGTAACAGCCTACATACATGTATGCACATAAAGGTAAGCCTATGTGCAGATAACAGATAACATATATAAAATCACCTGTATGGAAATTACTATACATGACTACATGATTATATAGGCTCCCTTGTAAATCTGATTGTTGTGACTTTGCTGCTGATGATCTAAATCTATACCTTCACTAAGGATATGCTTTCTGAAAAAAAAAATAAACGAAAATCTTTATGCGTGGCTAAAAGCATCAATAGGCTTATTCATCTGAAAAATCAACATCTTATAAGGGGAGGAAAGAGTGACTCTATTTCTCTGTGGCCTATTTGGTGGATGTCCATGTGGATTTATTGATAGCCTGGCCTGTTCCCAGGCAAGAGTGCGGACCCATAAAGATGACTCAGGGAGCATTGTGCCTCCTGCCAAGCTGCGTTCGCTCACTCGCTCGGCTCCAGCAGGGCAAACAGTGTTACATTGTATTGGCCTAATTGTTTGATGCTGCCTTGCACACACACACACACAACACACACACATACACAAACACACACACAGTAACACAAGCACAAAGCAGAGCTGCACTAAGGTGCATCCCTCAAGGTTTATTTCTCCGTAATCTATCTCTTTGCTCAGCCCTTTCTCTAACTCTAACTGCTGCTTGTTTGTCACTCTTTCTTTCACTCTCGCATTTCACTTAATCATTTCGTGATTTTTCCCTTTGGCCTAATTACCTATCATTACAGCATGTTTTTGAAACCCCTCCTCTCTCTCCTTCCTCCTCTCTCTATCTCCCTCTATCTATCTATCTATCTATCTATCTATCTCTCTTTCCTTGTCCTCCCAACATCTGGTTGATCGGACCTCCAAGTGAGAGGCACAGTCCCAAACCTAGGGGTACCCAAAGGCTTTGGCTGATTAAAAACATGCAGATAATCACTCTTTCCATCAATCCAGCTCTCCCTTTTCCCCACTCTCATAATAAAAGAGAATGACCACCCCTCCACCTGGACACTGGCACCAACAGAGAAGGATGGACAGAGGAGAAGAAACAAGAGTTAGTAAAGGAGCAAAGATAGTAAAAGCAAAAAGGAAGAGACCAGAGAACAGATGAGGGAAGAAGAGAGGAAGAGAGGAGGAAAGAGAGAAGAGTTGAGGTAAGGAAAAGTAAGGAGAGGAGAGGAAAAGAGAGGAGAGATGAAAGGAGGTGAGGACAAGAAAGAAGAGGAGAGGACACAACTACTACTGATGTTTACAGAATGCTACGACCTAACCCCAAATAATCGAGCTTCATCTCAATTCAGTAGTTCAACTAGTTGTAGGCCCTGTAAAAGCACTGCCAGTACTTCAAGTGTTTTGTCACTAAAAAAATATAGTCTCTTAGTCTACCTTACTGTAGTCTCTTTATTTCTCTAAACATTCCTTTTCTCTCACCAGAGTTAGAACACAACACAAATGTAGAATAGATTCCATTGCACACAACATCTACATGTCCACTGTGGAAAGCAAGTGGAGAACAGTGGCAAGTCTAATTCCTATTTCAGTTTCCAATATGTCATATCTTGTCAGCTCCAATCAGGCATGACACGGTCACCTCTTCGGAAAGGAAGATAGATGGCGCTGATAAGATATCAGAGCCATCTGATAAGATATCAGATATAATGCTCACCTGTCCCATGACAGCAGCTGCTATGAATTATGGGTATTTTTGTCAGCCGCACGACTCCATTCCACAGTCTAAGATGTAACTCATTACGGGGTGTTGAGGTTATGGTTACCGTAACAACAGCTCAAAAATGGAAGCCATGTACGAGAAACCAAACATCTGACATCCAAGTCCAATTAAATTCAATCCCCTGGAATCTGATGGGTAATGTAATATTCCACTGAGTCATTTAAGTTAATCAGACTAAACTATTTTGTTAATGTTGCATCTTTTCCCGATAATTTTGGGGATAATCAGGACAAGCCTCTACAGTACAGTATGGACAAATGATGAGACTGAGAAAAGCCACTGCAATCTAATGTTAGACTTGCCATCAGGGAGTACCAATTAGAACCTAGACTTATAAACAGGACTTAGTGTAAACAAAACAACCACAAAAAGGGGCATGTGAGTCCAAGCCTCCGTTTCCTTGTCATCTTATCACAGTGGAGATTTTGTAAACAAAAGTCTAAACATACAAACACATGTCATATGCATCCCTGGTATGGAGGAAAAATTCCAAGAAGCCACCTCAATCTGCTTATGACAGTCGGAAACTGATAAACAGAGAGAGGGGGGGGGGGGGGGGGGGGGGTGAGAGAGAAGGAGAGAGACTAGCACATTAGCTTTTAGAAATAAAGTTTTGTTGTGTACATTTTGTTGTGTCACACACTTTCACACACACACACACACAGCCATATGTACACGCCTCTTTTTCTGTGAAAAAATAGGTCCAGCAGGCAACTGCTGATAAATGTGTGTGTGTGTGTGTGTGTGTGTGTGTGTGTGTGTGTGTGTGTG
>JAGFZM010000131.1:283360-327194 GCA_017657215.1 Limnothrissa miodon | reverse complement strand
CACACACACACACACATACAGACAGACATTTCCGACACAAACCATGCCAAGACACAAAGTTTACACACAAGACTCAAAGCAGGGATACATTTTCTTTTGACAACTGCCTGCCTGCTCATCTGAGTTCTCCGAGTTCTCGACCGGTTCTCTGTATCTGCTCCTCCCACCCCTGAAGGCTCTTGGTGGAGTGGTTGGCACAGCGTGTGTGGCTGCAGGTTTAGTGTGGGGCAGGGCATTACATGACACTGAGAGGCGGAGGTTGGTGTGGTGGCAAAGGTTGGGGTAATTATTCTAGGTTCTAAAATACCGCCAGTCCCCTGAGGGGGGAACCGTGATGCAGCCATCGTCAAGACAGAACCATTTCAGAACATTCCTTTTTGGGCTATCACTGGGAGAGTGAATGAAAAGTATAGAACAAAGATCTGGAGAGAGATGAGGAGAGAGGCATGGTGAAGTAGAGAAAGAAGAGAGAGAGAGAGAGAGAGAAGAGAAGAGGAGAAGAGAGAAGCAACAGAAGATGAAATCAGAGTAGAGGGAACAAGTGTATTCCTGTCCTCATGGCACCCCTGGAGGTGCTTGGCACTTGACTGGTACAGATGGGGACAGCTTGAGACTGAGCCAGCGCTCTCTCTCTCTCCCAGGTGACAAAGAGACAAGGAGGAGGAGGAGGAGGAGAGTTTTTAAAAGACCTGCTGCCTCTTTTTCTCTCTCTCCCTCTCTCTCTCCTCGGGTGACAAAGAGAGGAGGAGAAGGAGGAGAGTTCTTCAAAAGACCTCTCTCTCTCTCTCTCTCTCTCTCTCTCCCTTTCTCTCCTCAGGTGACAAAGAGAGAAGGAGGAGGAGGACATGAGAGTTCTTAACAGACCTTTCTCTTAGTCACAGTTTAAGTTCAATGTTTAGGTTTAATTTTCTCTGTTCTCCTCCTTCTCTATCTCTGTATCCATCTCTATCACATAAAAACTGGACAAGACAGTGAGATTTGTTATGTTTTTGCCCTTTATCTGGTACTCTCTCTCTCTAACTCTCTCACTCCCTCTCTTTCTCTCTTACACTCTTTCTCTAGTGGTTAGATGCCACATGCCCTGCATTGTCTATGTATGAAAAGCAAAAACAAGAGGGTAAAAATGTAAGATCAGTGAGTCCTGCTTTAAGGGTCAGCCTAATGAGAAATTAGGCTATTAGGAAAGTATGTGTGTGTACATCTCAGTCTGTATTTGTCTGTATATATATATATATATGTGTGTGTTTGTGTGTGTGTGTGCTGATAAATAACGATCAGCTGATAGCAGCAGCAGCCTGCTCACGTTTGGCTCCCGATCTCGCTGATGTCATCTCCATGCTGGTGCGCTCCAGCCAGCATCTTCCCAATCTTGTTAGAAGAGATTACCCCACTTGCAAACACGTGCATGCGTGTGTGTGTGTGCGAGTGTGTGTGTAAATTTACAACATCAAACTTGCTTCAGATTAGGTGTGTGTGTGCGTGTGTGTGTGTGTGTGTAAATCTACAACACCATACCTGCTTCAGATCGGGTATATGTGTTATATGTGTGTGTTATAGGTGATTAGCTCAAAAACACGAGCGTCATGCATCCATACTGCTCCTGACACATGGAAAGTTAAGAGTGTGTGTGTGTGTGTGTGTGTGTGTGTGTGTGTGTGTTGTAGGTGATTAGCTTGTCGGCTCGAGCACCATGCATCCATACGGCTCCTGACGTTTGGTAAGTCAGGAAGTCATCCACTGACCCATAAAGCAGCTTTGCAAAGCCCCACTGGCCTTAGTGAAGCTTGACTTGGCCACAGATCAATAAGGGAGAGCGGAGGAGGAATAAAGCTGTCAACTGACATGACTCTAGGGGGCGATGTGGAGCAATTGACAACAACACAGTGTTTGTCCCCAGTTGCAGCCCATGTCCCCATAAGAATTTGTGTTTGAGTCCAATTCAGTCCAAGTCAATTCAATCTCGCAATGTCACCCCCTTTATTTCCCACCCACCACCCTATCACCCTGTGACACTTCATTTTATGGTATAAGGCTGAAAATGTATATATATCTTCAGGCCTTTTCAGCCTTAGTGTATATAGATAGATGGATAGATAGATATAGATCACAATCAGTAGTATTTCTTTGTTATATTTGTTATTTTATATCCACCACTGAAATCAGAATTGTGTTCTCACTATTGGCCTAGTGTTTACACACACACACACACACACAAACAGGAATTAGACTGAAAACCTGCCCTAGGCAGTTGGGTTAGCCCCTTGAGCCGTCGGAACTGCCCAAGGTTTCTTCCTCTACCATAACAAGTAAAAACAAAAAACGCTGCGAGGGAGTTTTTCCTTGCCCCTGTTGCTCATTGGGCCTCTTGTGTTAAGCGCTTTGTGACATGCCTTTTGTAAAAATGCGCTATATAAATAAAATTGAATTGAATTGAATTGAATTGAATTAGTTTGCTGGCTGTTTGGCCAGTAGAGTAAAGGCCGGTGGCTAACTATCAGGTAATGGGATTAGTGGCATGGCCATGTGGCAGCTCTACTCAGAAGCACCTGCCAGTCAGCTGACTGACTGATTGATTGACACCTGAGCTAGGTGGGTCGTCCTGTGACCCACGCAGACCGCAAACACTCTTGGGTCGATATAACAATCTTAGGGAAATCCTTAAATCTAAAGAGACAACCTCACACACAACACTGCATGCACACACACACACACACACACACACATACACACACAGGCTTGGCCTTGACACAACAAATACACAAAACAAATGTATCCTGATGGTCCTCATCTCTCTCTGCCCAAAGTGCTTTTTAGAGATCTCAAACAGAGAGCTTGCAAACGACTTAATCTGCCTCCAGGAGCCCTTTCTATGTCCTTATCCCTTCCATTTAAGAACTAAAAGCTATATCCTGCTGTTATACAATAAAATAATAAAGAAAAGAAAAAAATAATTATAAGGAAACCACCCAGTCAACCGCCCTCCCTAAAATAAAAACAGATCTACTAAAAAGAACTAATAGCAGATCCTGATGTTGTAATCTTTTATAAAGACTGAACTGAATTCATTTGAATTAAACCCCAGTTGGAATTGAACCAGACAAAAGCATGAACATTGATTGAGAAAGTAGCTGTCTTTAGATCTGGTATCCACATACAGCATCACAGGTACTGAAGGAAGGGCAGGCAGAATTACTACATATATGCTGACAGCTGGGGGAATGTAAAGAGTCTTCCAATAGTACTTCTGTGTTCGTCCTGCACAACTTGTGACACCCCCCCCCCCCCCTCCATCTCTCTCTCTCTCACACACACACACACACAAACCTTCTGCACAACCTGTGACCTTCCCCCTTTTTCTTTCCCCCTCACGCACAAACTCTCACAGAGAGAGAGAGAGACACACTCACTCTCCGTCATTCTGCACAACCTGTGACCCTTACCACTTAGGCAACGGGCATATATGAGAGGCCTCTGACCAGCCGCCAAAGACAGAGAGGATGACAGCTTCAACTCAAGCTGTTAGCTAAGACTCTTTATGTGACAGACTGCACTACAGAGGGGCGGGGGAAAGGAGAGACACAGAAAGAAAGAGACAGGAGAGAAGAGAGAAGAAAAAAGGAATGGTATAGAGGAGGAGAGGTAAAAGGGAAGTGGGTGATGGGGGTTGGAGAGTGGCAGAAATGACGACAGAGAGAGGCAGAAAAAAGAAAAATGGGATATACTGTACATAAAGAGAGAGATTAAAGGTAGTGACAGGAGGAGAGATGAATAAAAAACCAACAGAATAAAAAGAAAGGAGGACAAGGAAAAGGGTTGGGCAAAGACATAGAGTGCATGGTGAGAAAGAGAGAGAGACAGAGAGGTTGGAAGAAGAAAGAAGGGCAAAGAGATAAGGTATAGAGTGCAGGGGCCAGGGGGTGAGAGAGAGAGGTAGAAAGGGGGAGGTATAGAAGTGAGGTTGGGGAAAGGCAACGACAACATGGCAGTGAATCCCCTTCACTGGATTCATCTAATCCCCCAGTTGACACAACTCAGTCACACGTGAGTCCTTATTCCTGTGTGTGTGTGTGTGTGTGTGTGTGTCCATGTGGATGCACAAAAATGCTACCTGCTTGCTTATACTTTATTACTTTACTACCTCCTTATACTTGCTACTTGCTTTAAATCTTTATGTTAGCAGCAGTTTCAGCTCAAGCCTCATATCCTAGGGCAGTGTTTCATACAAAGAATGAGTTTAGTTTCTAAATCACACACACACACACACACATACCCCAAATGTGGGCTGTGCAATTCCGGTGTATGGGTGAATGTCAGCGTGTATGTGTGTGTGTGTGTGTGTGTGTTAGTGACACACACAGTGATTTGGTAGGGGGCGTGATAGCAGAAATACAGACATCATCAGATCACTTACTACTCTGCTGTCAGACGGACCCTTGTGTGTTCAAGGTCGACCTTAGACCTGGATTAAGAACTGGATTCTGAAAAACTACTTCACAAACATATGGCCCTATGCTCGCTCTCTCTCTCTCCCTCCCTCTCTCTCTCTCTCTCTCTCTCTCTCTCTCTCTCTCTGTGTTTGTGTGTATGTGTGTGTGAATAAAAGAGATCACCTGCTGAAACTTGAGTCTGTTGTCTGAGCTCTGAGAGTGTGTATTTGATTGAGATGACAGAAAATAATGCAGTTATTCATTTCTGAGGCATCTATCATGGTGTTCTTTCTCAATATCTCAGCTTTAATGCCCAGACACACACAATTTTGATGTGAAATGTTTCCAATTTGCTTATTTGGAAATATTTCAACAACAACAATTAACAACTATGGTGAATGTTTTGAACATTACACTGAACATTTCTTTTAAATCATTCACAGAAAGTTAACCCTGTAGGTTAGCAGCTCACCAGAAGTTCTTTCTGCTATTAATGCCTGTGTAGGCTTGAGCTGTTTTTCACACGTGCTGACATTAAATTAGTTTTTGTATCTTACCTGTAGTTCGCACCATGCCACCTCCACGGTCGTCTCCGTGTCTAGTCCCTTGTACACGGTCTTGAAAGAACCCCTGCCGATCTCGATGTTGAATTTAAGGTAGCGTCCATCTGGTGAGGTGGCCACCGCTTTGGTCTCCACGTCCTCCTTCTCGTCCAGTTCCCACTTGCTCTCCAACGCCCGGCGGGGCACTGGTGGACTTTTCACCGCTTCGTTGTCGGAGTCCGAGCTTGGTGTCTGCGCGACTGGACTGGGCTCCACCGCGATCTCCCAGTTCTCTGGTGGAGAAGCAGGGGCCAAAATATCGTCTGGGCTGGAGACGGGGGATGGGGACGGCGGAGTGTCAGCTTTTCTCTCGTGGGTGCCTCTCTGCGCAAGAATATTTTCGGCAGACCAGGACAAAGCTTTGGAAAGCGCCCCGCTGTAAATTTGGGGTTCAAGGTCAACGCTGATTTTGTGAAGCACGTATGAGTTCCGTCTAGAGCTAAGTGAGTGTGTGCGCAACATGGGTACCCGTGCCGCGAAGTTCTCGTCCAAATCAACAGGTAATGTTGGAAAGCCGCGAGCAGCGAATTCAACTTCTGCGTGGGACATAGTTTATAACGGACTAACCGTTTTCTTGACAGTTTCAGATGAGTTTAAATTCAGCTAATTAATCGGTGATCATCGACAACCCAGTGCACGATAACAATATGCAGCATGGGGACATTTTATGCCAAGCACTATCCAAGCATTAAAAACAGTTAAAATGACCGATACATATGAGTTTTTTTTTTACATTAACACCGTTCAATTATACATTTCAGCAGTCCGAAAAACAAAATGAGCAAAATCCAGATAGTTAGTAATAATAATAACCTACTGCACAGACTCCTGTGAATCCCCTAAAATTAAAACGGACAAGACAAAAATCTGTTAAAAAAGAAAAAATAGTCTTAAAGTCATCTGTTCCTCTGCGTATTTAGGACTGTGCATGCACCTTTGATTGTTTAATGTTAGTCGCAGTAATGGTGCGGACGCGCAACTGTATTAGGCTCCTCTTTTTCCGACTGTCAACGCAACTCTATTGGGTTTCAGCTCATGCTGTGCGCACACGAGCTGCGCGGCCCCGCCCCCTCCCCACCTGTGATGTTGTGGTCACAGCTAACCCGTGGCACGCCCCCAAACCAAACCACCAGCTAAAGACCCAGCAACATAGCGAAGCTCTGTGCTCAGCTCAGCGCCTAGAAGTTTATGTTGCGCTAACTGTGGCTTCTACTTTTGGCAAGTGTAAGACTGAATTCACTTGATTTCCCTAAACAGGTCAGTTGCAATAGATCTTTTAAAAGTAAAGTTCAAAGTAAATAATTCATTACCATGTAGATTTTTGGGCATACTCTTTTTGGGGCAGCTATATTTTTATTCTTACTTTTTATCCTTCTTACTTCTTTTCCTGTTAAACTCCTATCCTACGTGTAATTAAGCAAATTTCAAAAGAGATTAGACATAAGGCATGCTACCCTGTCATTGTGAGTAGGCTAATGATGCAACAGCCGTATGCAGGACCTCTGTTGCATACCTCAGTCGGAAAGGATTTAAGGTTTAGGCTGTGTTTGCCAAGAGAAAACATATGCCAATGTGAGTCTGTAACCATCACGATCTACTGAGAAATCTGCAAGCAATGCATTTTGGTTTTGGTCTGCACCAGAGACTATAACTATCAGACATATTTCTCTCTCTCCCTCTCTAGCGCACACACACAGAGACTGTGTATGGGGGGTCTAGATGGTCTATTAGTCGGTTTTTCTCCCTCTATCTCTCTTTCTCTCTCAGTCAGACACACACAAGTTGGTAGGTCAGTCGGTAAATCAGCATTTGACGTGACGGCCGCTTGCTCGCAGGTGGCCCAGCTGCTTAAGCAGCAGGAGAGAGGATCAGTGCATCTCTTGGCCAGAGGCGGTCACCATGGGTCACAGGGTCAAAGGGCAAACTCAGTAAGGGGGAGAGGAAAGGCAAGAGAAGGATAGGGAGAAGTAATAGATAGAAGGGAGGACGAGGAAAGACGGAAGACGGGGGTTTAGAACAGGCACTCAAAGGGACGAAGCAAAAAGAATATGGATAGAGAAACGAGGTGACAAAACGGAGACAGAGTGAATAACAGGGGATAGACAGAACAAGATGGAAGGAGGAAAAGTGAGTAAAACAGGAAAGCTGATAAAAAGAACTGAATGTAGGAGGCAAGAAAAAATGGCTATATGAGGAAATTAGATGTAAGAAAGTAAGGGGGCAGAGGTGTGAGAAAGAAAAAAAGAGAAAAGAATAGGAAAGAGAAATTAGTTATTGAACACTAGATTATTGCTGACTGTGACTGAGGAGGCAGCTAATAAAGATGGTCCGCAGATATAAGGATCTAACTGGGATAGACAAATGGAAAAGCAAATGGAAGAACAGAACACATACACAAAAATATTGTTTTAAAAAACAAAGCAATGTGGATCAATCAAAAGCCACAGGAAAATGAAAGACAAAAAAGATTCCTTGTGTGTCACTGTTTGTTATGGGCATGTAAGAAAGTAACTTTTCTGGTTTTAAAAAACACAACAAAAGAGGAAATCCATGCTACCCAGTTATATTTACACTTTACTTATAAAACTATGCCGAGCCTTTGTATCTACTTATTTTTGGGGTGTTTTTAAACATGGCTTCAGAGAAGCTGGTTGTCGTTAATCTTTAATAGTGTCAATACACACCTTTTTTATGGAAGAAAAAAAAAACAAAACCAATAACATACTTTCAGCATTGGTTGACCTGCTTGAGGTTTACTGGTAAACATAACCCTAAATACAGTTAACCAAAGAAAAACACTGCTTACAAAACAAAAACCCTGGTAAAAAAAAAAACATAAACAAAGCCCTTACTTTTCAGGCTTAAAAAACATTTACTGCATTGACTATTGAAGAGCAATGGCGTTTACTTCATGTACCTACACAATGGACGACGACATATCTCACTTTGGCCTGTCTGTGGTAAAGAAGACATGCAGTAGGTGGAAACCCACACCGTCATGCCCATGTTGTAGTGGTGTGGCAAGCACACATAGGTAGAAAGACAGCAATAGTGGGTATGCAGTAATAGAGTAGGGGAGGGGGGGGGGGGGGGGAGAGACAGAGGAGACAGCAAACAAAGGGGATGGGGTATGGTAGGTGGGGTTCGAAGTAAGCCTGGAACAGATAGATAACAGAGAGGGAGAGAGAGAGAGAGAGAGGAGGGCAATAGATAGGACAAGCTGACAAAATAGCAGAGAGATATAATACGCAAACTCGTGTGACGGGAGATGCCGTCACCATGACAACAAACATGCCACTGCCAGGTCGCTCAGTAAGACAACTCACTGCATCTGCTGCTTTCCCTGGACTCCAGAGAATGAAGATGGCTTCAAATGGCCACGCTTCATGTTTGTCTGAAAACTAACCCCAAGCATAGAAGTAGGCAGACTACAGACTATAACAATAAACTTGGAATGCATTTTGTACAACAGTCTATTTAAGGTTCAGCTGCTATTACTTGACATAAGTCATGATAACAGCAATGATTTGAAGATTTACAAGTCTTGTGCTGTCATGATGAAGTCAAACCCTGTGGCATGTTATACTGACTGTCAACAACAGCACCCCTTGTGGCCAAATTCGGTCCTACCAAATGCCACATGACCAGTAGGGGACACATAACTTCAGGCTTTGCCTTCTAAGAAAGACTATGCATTTGTTGATTGACCACAGTTTTGTCACTATGCAACATGATAAAAACATTTTTTTAAAGTATTAAATGTGTTTATAGTCTGTGAAAAATACGTAGGGCACCTTGACCTGATTGTTTTCTTTCCTCTTCATTACTATTGGGAACAGAGCATTGTGCTGTCCCAAACCAGCCATGGATTGACCAAAAGAATTATCATTGGACTAATTAATATACTGCATTATACAGTATATGTCTAATATGTAATATTAGTATGTGTCAAATAATACAGTATCTGTGACGGTCACGGACGAGACCGCACATTTGGATTCTCTTCCCCTTTGTCTTTTTACACACACACTCGCACACACACACACGCATAGATGACTGGTCACGGACAAGACCGTACACCTCCTCTCTTGCCTTTTCACCGTCAGACACATGTACATTGTCATACACTGGAACATGTTCGCTAAGATGAAGCTAAGAAGCTAGTTTGCCACTAAGATATGTATCTCCAACAGTTTGTGTGCAATTATGGACAAATTGACTATAAAGAACACGCAAGTCAAACTTTTATGTTACCTTTTATTGTGCTTTAGGAAGTGTCCGGAGCATTTGTAAGTGCTTAACGTGAGTTTCATACCGATACATTGTGTTGCTGCGTTGTTCTTGGTTGATGGACACGTGACTGGCAAAGAGTGCCGTCAAGGATCAAAGACTTGTTTATTTCGTTCCGCCAGGAAATGGTCCGGGTGAACTTGACAAAGCGTCATAGGGTTGGCAGCAACGGTTGTGGCCAAACTGTTGTCTGTTTCAATGTTTTCTGTGATGTTGTGCAATGTTTGATTTTAATGGGTACTTGAGCAAACTGTTATGTAAATGAGGCGAAATGTCTCATTGATTCAACAGAGCCTGTTTAATGTTTATTTTGTTAATTGATGTTAAGTGTTTCCCCTATGTGTAGGAATGGTGCTGGCCACCTCCTTTATGTATGTTGTCTGATATTGTATGGGGAGTGTCTCCTAGATTTTGCTGCTGTTGAGTCCTCTGCTCTTTAAAGAGACATAGCAATTTTTGTACAGTTTGTTTACTCTGACTTTTTGGGCGCTTTATTATTTTGAATATTTTTGTGAATTCACATTTTTTGAAAAATAACAAAAAAGATTAAAAAAAAAAACACACGGTAAATCTGAACATTGAACATCTTCTGGCTATATTGCCACCAAGCAAGAAAATAAAAACTTTTGCTTGGATTTTTGCTGTCTCTCTGCTGTTTGGTCTGATCCACTTTACTTTTTGAGTTTACCGCTGGTCCAATCCATCACAGTATCTAATAAATTCGGCATACAACAAACAGATTCAAAGGTGGACATAGAGGACAAAAACAATGTTGGATTTTACAAAGACGATCAGAGATAGCATCTCTTTATTTGTACAGTATTCCATGGGTAAAAAAAGGTCATGACAGTAATAGACAGAGGTGCAAGATGCTAACAGGAGGTTTTAGCATACTGTGTGTGTGAGGTGTGTGTGTGTGTGTGTAGTTTCCTAGAATGACCAGGACAGAAAGAACAAGACAGAGAATCGGGGGAGTGGAGTGACAGAACAAGATAAATAGACAGAGAGAGAAGGGAGAACAAAGAGAGAGAGAGAATATATGCCTTGTAAGTGTCTGTAAGTGTCTGTAAGTGTTGCTAGATCTCCCAGAGAGCTGTAGGTCTGCTCGCCTACTATTGCTTCTGCTGCTGTCTTTGGGGTGTACACACTGAGAGGGGGGAGCTGAGCCCCGTTGGCCTCCCTTGGTGCATCTACAGCTATGGCAGGAGAGGAGAGAGCTGCGCAAAACTGAGGTATAAACAAGGGGAGATGGAGATTTGGGGGGTGAGAGGGGTGTCATGAAAATTGATGAGTGGCATATTAGCCCATGTGCAGGCTGGACTGCACTGTTGATATACTAATTGATATACTTCCTTCAGATTATGTCACTTCCTGTTCAGGCACATCTTCATAGAATGAATTTTCAATTATTTGCCATTTTGGCCATACAGATCACTAAACACGATTAATTCCTGAAGAACATTTTAAACTTTTGACAAGTTTTGACTTCTAGCTCAGGAGTGTAAAACTGAACAGTCTTCATCTTGGTACCCCACCTCACCAAAACAACAACAAAACAAAACAAAACAAACAAACAAAAATTGGGTCATCCTCTAACCACCCCATCCCCTAGCCCTCCTCCTCCAAAGCGCTTTGTTTTGTCGTGTCGTCTCGTGCCTCAGAAGAACTTCACACCCTTCCCATCGTCCATGGCGAAGATCTCAGCCTTGCCTTCCGTTTGAAGTGCTTGCAGCGACCGGAGCAGCATCACCTCCTCTAGCCCATGGAATTCTAAGTGATATATACACATCACATTTAAAACTTGTCAGACACAAGCCATCTGGTTGTCTATAATGAGTTGCAGACTGGTATGCAACTATGCTGACTACCTACCCCACATCCTATGTGAGAACATGACTGCACCTTCTCACCCAAGAGCTACTGCAGCAGTAAAAAAAAAAAAAAAAAAAAAAAAAAAAAACACTGCTCGAGATGCTCCAGTTGCTTGTGAAACGACGGCTTCCATTTCATTTACACACAACTTGCATTTATCTGCATAAAGTTGCGCTTCATTTTTTAGCCACTCTAGACGCCCACGTTTTGTTGATCTAGTTGTTCATAACACTCTTGTCGCTTTGCTCAATGGAAAGTTAATCACTCCCGGCAATTTGAAAGCTTTAGTAGATCTTTGCGTCAATGCACAGCAAAGTTTACACTTTAAACTCTAAATCAACACACACAGGTTTTAACTTTGGTTACCCAGAACTGTTCACCCATGCGGTGTCTTGGTCGTTAGTGACAGTGACTGACATCCCTCCCTCAAGTTAATGAATGGCCCCAACTCCAAAGGGGAGAATTTCCAACACACTGTACACAAGGCTATCAAATGTCTGTATGTTGTTGACCTTGATTGAGTTCAAAAGTAAGTTATGATCTAGCAAGATTAGGAAATCTACTACAGTGTATTAATTCAGTGCTAAATGATATGGGGGGGGGGGGGGGGGAGACACATATATTTCACCATTTTGATTAATAAGGTCTTTCTCCTAACCTACAGTACCACATACCACCACCCAATGTGGCTGTAATGAACAGGCCTTCCCCAGTAACAGACAGGCAGGCAGGCAGACAGACAGACAGACACAGACGGTTTCAGGTTCTGCATACCTTCGCCCTCCGTGTCGTCGCCACTCGAGAGCTCGTACAGAGTAAACACAGAGTTGACCATGCCATTTTTAGAGACCTAAGAAGGAACAACCGAGAGAGAGAGAGAGAGAGAGAGAGAGAGAGAGAGAGAGAGAGAGAGAGAGAGAGAGAAGGAGGGGATTAATTACACAGACATACTCTAGTTACGTTCAGCTAAACATTCCCTAGCTCCAAAGTGGTCGTTTTGACTGTTGTCATTGACCACTGTTATATATAATAAGTATGGAAAGTAATATTTAAGATTCTTTAAATAATTATTTCATTAATCTTTACTATGGTTCAGCAAATAAAATAAATCACATTTTGAAAAATAACCAATTGGTGAGAAGCTAATTTGTTTTTGGCAAAGGATAATGCTTTTATAAGAAATAAATACAACATAAAATAATAAAAAAGGGGGGGAAATGGAAAAAAAAAAAAAAGTGCCACAATTACTGGCACCTTTTTACGGTGCAACATTTAGCCAGGCTTTCACAATAATACAATTACCATCTTGAGTGACATAGTACATCCCAAAAGCATTTAGTAACTCCAGTCTTTGTAATCAGTGATTGACAAGAAAATCTTTTTCCTGGTAAACATTTAGAATAGAACGACTAACAAAGGAGGGTCATTTTTTAGGCCTTGGCAATCCCAAGAAGCTCATTTTTGTGATCCTTAGGGAATGTTTAGCCTCTCTAAAACACCCTTCCCATTGTGCTTAGAGACAGGATAAACACGGGTCATTATTCAGGCAAGTGTATAATAGTTTCACTTCAGAGGAAATGTCTCAGGTATTGCTGACATTTCTCAAGCCCTTTTTACAATTTTGTTGAGCAACTCTATATTTTACAGAGGTGAGCACATGCAAGCATTTAAATAGTGTACTCTATTGTCTCTCTCATGTTGAAAAAAGACTAGGGCATTTTACATTGAGTTTTGTTTTCTATCCAAGTAACCCATGAAACTGCAGAACCCAAGTTGAAAGTCTTTAAAAAGTGAAGTATGGGTTGAAAATAATTTAGTTCCATTAGTATTTCTCACAGATTTGCCTGTAATTGTGTTTTTGTTAAATTTTAGTTTTTTGGCAGCCTTGATTTTCTCTAGAGTAATTTGTTCCTATTTGAGCAGGTATGATTCTCTATTAATTAACATTCATACTGAAAAGATAATCTTTTTATTTCACTTTATAGGTGTGTCTTTACCAGAGGTACCAATACTTGTATAAGATCCTGTGTGTGAGTGTGTGTGGGTGAATATATATGTGCGTGTGTACAGTATATATATGTGACCCTGTATATTCAGTTGTCTACAGGTTAGCATAAACAAAGCTAATATTTATTCAGAAAAACACATTTAAGCCCATGATGAACTATATTCTACTGTGGCCATTATGGTTTAATTTTCAATTTCACTTTCTGACACACATGCTGGAGGAATTGATACTGTGTGAGGTGCATGATTCCAGTGAACTGAGGCATTAGTTATTCGGTCCTACGCTATTCTCAATTCTCGACTGACAACCCTAATTGGTAAGAACTGACGATCCTTTCCAAAGCCAGGCCTTACACAAAACCAGACATGGGTAAAATAGTGCACTAGAATATGACACCATGTACTTCAGCGACTGAACTGGAAACGGGAGATTAGCTAATCCTAGGTCAGAGGTTAACTCCAGCAGCTCAGTGTACAGATTGATGACTGTGTGGCTGTCTGTGAGGCCAAGGAACGATGTGGGTGCGGGGTCAGGGGTGCGGGTCATTACGGCCCTCTCTAAGGTTTAAGTGTAAGTGTAATCAGGGTTCACACAGGGTTTTGTTGGGTTTCAATGACAACATTTAAAAACTTTTCCATGGCTTTTTCATGACCTTACTGTATGTTAATTTTTCATGACTTTATGACACCCTAGATGCCCGCAAACAGAAAGATTGGGTCACGGCTGTTGTAAAGCACAGCGTATCTGCATAGACAAGACCGTATTACACTTTAGCTACATCTGCGACACAAATAACCCTCAGTGTAACTAGATCCTCGTCAATTCCCCCACGATGCACATATGGCACCAAAATCAATACACAGCACCCACAGAGCAAGACTACCATGCAGTAGAAACCTTAGAATGTCATTAGGCAAATTAATGACACGTCGCAGAGCAAAATTAAGAAGAAATGAATCAGAGTTGTTTGCAGAGTAGCGTTTATAAACATCTAGGGCACTGATTTAAACAGCAGGCAAAGTGTAAAGTCTGTCAATGGGCAAATACATCGTCCATGAACCATCCTGTGCTGTAGTATGTAGTAGCATTAAGTTGATGTCAACAATTATAGTCCTGCCTAGAATGTAAAAAAAATCCTTCTATACACTGGCGTTAATTAGATACTTAATCAGACATTGTCTGTCAGTTAAATATGGGCACATTTAAAATCGCACTCACTCCAACTGAAATGACACTTTACACAGCCAAGCTCTGGGTCTAAGATGTGTTAACATTTCTGGGAATTTTTCACACCATTTGCCACCATGTTTCAGATTTTTCTGAAAGTGAGACTGCCCTGGGCATGTTCTGTCTGGTGTTGCATGACCTGTGTTCTGTGTTCCCAAATAGCATAATAAGATAAATCTCTCTCTCACATATATATGGAGAGGTCAAAGATTGTGACCTTGTTGTTACATCATAGGGTCAGAAACAGGAAGCCATTGCATAGAACAAACGAGTACAGCACGAGCACAGCATTTCACACCTACACTGGACAAAGGCTGGGTGACTTCAGAACGGGTAAAAAATAAGGCTTAACTGGCACAGTGGGCAAGTGCCTGGTAACATACACTCTTTTGATCCCACAAGGGAAATTTGCACTTTGCATTCATCCTATCCGTGAATAAGTGTCACACACACAGCACACAGTGAGGTAAAGCACACACACACACACAAGCTAAATACACAGCAAGGTAAAGCACACACTAACCCCAGTGTAGTGCATTAATCCTACCCGTAAATTAGTGACACACACACGCACTAAATACACAGAGGGTTACACATACTAACCCCATCTGCTGCTGCAGCGCACTATTAGATGATGACGGAAAAAACCCTGAATATTTCTATGTAACAGGACTGTACAGAGGCCTTTATTTTCCCATGCATTCCAAACATCATACACATAAGCAAGCTCAACTTAGTGTTTTGTGTTTCTTTTCCAAAATGCACTCGATGGTTTAGAGTGTTTTGATCTTTTGATATTAAAGTGTAATCATCATTCATCAACTATATACAGGCCTGAACTTGCATGGCCATTTGGTATTTGAGAGGGCAGTTTTGTTTGACCTTGGCATCTGTGAAATTTCAGCCATGACTGAATATATATGTTCCTATTTAAGCACAATAAACACAATAGATAAAAACTATAGTGAACCTACTAATATGCCTGTATGACACTGGGATGGAATTACAGTTGTTAAAAGTCTAAATCCACCAGCCACCGCCAAAAGAGTAACTAAAGAAATAAAACTAAAAAAAAATTCAATAAAATGAGTAAATTCAGTAGCCACTCAATAGCAACTAAGTAGGTTTTCACACAATGTCACATTTCTGACATTGGCAGTGCCAAGCCCAGACCTACTGGCGTTGCATGAGTGCTGACATGTAATACTTTACCCATTGATATATGAGTTTGCCCCATTCCTCTGGGCGTCGCCACATGATCAGACAGCGGCTTTTGTTTTTGTCCATCCATTCCAGGTTCCCTGGTGGAGTGCAAACAGGCACAGGGGAAGACTTTAGGTCCCTAAAGGTAAACTGTGATGATTAAACATGTATATCAATGCTGCCATTAAAGATGTTGGAGGTGACTGGAGGTTTCTTTAAATATAGATTTTCATTTGGTTTCATCTTAAACTCTGAAACGATTAGGCCTACTGTCTTCGAGATCTACCTTTTTTTCTCAGTTCTTCAAAGATGACTTGGATTGCCTCCACTGACAGCTTTCCTGTGGAGCGGTTAAGACTGATAACATAATGTTAGTCAGTGTCTGTCACAACCACCTTCCATCTTCATTTCCATTTACACATTTAAAATATCTACTGATAGTTCATTGGATTCACAGATTTTATGTGATGATGGGGACTTTAGTCATTCCCAGTTGACTTGAAGCCATGCTTGAGATACACCTGTGTGTGACCTGTGTAAAAGGATACTTTCGATTTTCTTGTTATTAAAGAGGGGATTCTCCTGCGCCTCCAGCACATCCAGCGTGTACAGCTTTCTGTGTCTGCAGTACGACAGCGCGAGCGAGCACCACGCCGCCAGCTGCTTCTGTCTGGTGTCAACATTGGGCTGTAGTCTGTCAACCAAAACACATAGTCAAAACGACGGGGGAAGTACAAGTTGTTGAACAGCACGTAAACAGTCAACAACTTTAGCCCGTTAACGTTATATTCATAGGTCTTACACATAGTGTGGTTTGTGTATCCCAATTATATTCCAGAGATGAAGCCAAATATGTGCTTCGCATGAGCAAGTTAACTTAGCTGAATGTTTGCAAACACAACAGCAAAACTGCCGATTCAAGTGTCTTTGCCCTGCAAGTGAATTTACAGTTTCAGACTACAAAAGACCACTTGAGTCATCCATGCGTAACGTACATAAAGCAAATAAATAACTAATGGCAGTGTTAACGACATTAAGTGCAGTTGTTGTTACACTTCCCTAGCCAACTAAGCTAACGTTAACTGAGATAATTTAGAGACGGGCGTTCCCTACCTGACCACAGCGACAGCAAACGTGAAACAGTTATAAAGCAGTCAAACATAAATCTCTGATTTGCACAGCCACGTCACAGAACAATATCATACTCACGTGAAAAACGGGGGGAAATTATACTGCCAGGGCCACTCAAAACTCATTGCAAATCTGACTTCTGTGGAGCATCAACTCTTCATCTGCAGCATCTTCCAGTAATGCTCAACACCGGGAACATAATCTCTTCTGCCCCCTTCTGGAAAGGAGCCCTATAGAAAAGCCATGTATGTTCTAGCTCAGTACTGACATCTTCTGGTACGAGGTCATAATTCATTGTGGTCTGAGCACAACACATCTGCAGTTTACAAATTGAGTTGCTTCCAGCACTTGCTCCAAGATCTCAAGAATTCATCGTAGCAACGAAATTAACTTGCAAGGCCACAAAAGGTGGCAAATATCAAGTACCCTGCAAGGTATAAAATCAATATACACACAATGTCCCAAATGTCTTTCATGTATTCTTAAATGTATAACACTTGGATCCATGGTGGAACATTGTCTCATCTCAACTTGATTTTCACTTTAATTTGTCTGCTTATTGTTTTGTTGTTTATTATGATGGGCATGTGTAGTATGGGTGTTATTTTGAGAGTTTGGCAAATAAAGATGATGGTGATGATGATGGAGATGATACCTCACAATAATAAGATTTTTTTAACAGTTGAACTGCACAGTTTAGGTATGCTTTTATTGAAATATTAAATTGTTCACATTAATGTTTCAAAAAAAGAATATGGTATACTTACACTAGCAAATTAATATAAATAGATTAATACATTACATAATAAAAAAAAAATATATATTTTTTTTATCAAAGAAAGACATTTTCAATGGTCATTCACCAATGTGATGAATACATTTTCACTCCAAATAAATAAGATTGACTTCGTCCAACATTTACAGTTTTTTTTTTTTAAATATATAGATTTACAGTTCTATAAAGCACTACACAGTGATCAACAAATAAAAGCATAAGTGAAAAAATAAAATAATATAATGAAATAAATAAATTGAGAAGTATTGTATTTTTAAGAAATAATTTACTGTCTCTGACAAAATAAATAATTTATAAAACTTCAACTCCATCTCACATGAAAAACAGTTTCAAGCATAAATATGACGAATCCTTGTATTATTACAGGTGTACTGTGTAACTGAGGCAGGCCTTGCTGTATTTAGGTGTAGTACTGAAGCAGACGTGTTTAGAGGCGTGTGCTGGCCATCAGGTCGATTTTTATCAGATGACAATGCACCTCCTTCCTGATCAGCTCCCATGCCTGAGTTTTATTCTCCTGAAATCACCAGCCACACAATTGTCACGTATATCATGTAAAAGCCACTCCACTTATTTAGACCACTTCTTCACCCAATACACTTTATTGCACTCTGTATACCGCCCACTTCCAGGTATACATACCTTCACTACTGTATATATATTTATATATACCTGCATATACTGTTCATATCAGATGTACATAATTCTTTATAGGCTATATTTTATTTTATATATTGTCTAGACTACATATCATATGTACACTTGTCCATCTGTACAGTAGGCTGTGTGTGTGTGTGTGTGTGTGTGTGTGTGTGTGTGTGTGTTTAGATAGGTGTGTTTTGTGTAGGTATGCTTTGTGTAGGTATGCATATGTGTCTGTGCCTGCTCAACCACAGCAAAATAAATAAATAAATATATAATATAAATAAATAATAAATCTCACCATTTTCCCCAGGGTTTCAATTCTCAGTTTCTCAAAATATTGGTGCAGTCTCTTGTTCTCTTTAGTATGAGAACGAACCTGGAGGGAAAAAAAACAGTTCATCATATCAGTTTGGAATTCAGTTCAGCTTTACTGCCAGCTTCTGCTTAATCATTCCCACGCAAACGCTATATGCCTTCATTTGCTTTACATGGCTCAAAGATGGTGGGTCTTATATATTTTTATATGTTTGCAAATGGAAAGTCTATAAATGCACAATATGCATGCAGTTATGTTCACAGACATTAATGTCACTTTTGAGTTACTTTACAGTTTAGACAAATTCACACAAGTTGTTTAGTGGTACTCACACAAGATTGAGTTTTCTCCAACTGTGTGTTCAAGGTGCCCATGAATTCCTCCATCTTCGTCTTGTCCCAGGCCACTGCATTCAGGTCCTCGTCCAGGAGCAGAGACACTTCATCCAGCACCTGAGCTATGAACTGCATTATCTTCTCTGACTGTGGAGTCAGAAAAAGCAAAGGATAGAATTCAAGATTAGGTTTTACTTGTCATAAATGAATAACTTACTTCTTTGCAAAAATTGTTTTTTGCTTTGGTTTACCTTGTGTGACTTTCTTACAAGTCTGTACAGATCATCAGGGAAGCGAACTCTCACTCTATCCTCGACTAACTTCTCACCCTGTATAAAAAAAAAGTGTTTAAACACAAATTTGAATCTAAGTAGGACTATGCAAATGAGCTTATACAGTAATTACAGAATTACAGCACTGAATACCAAAACTGAAAAATATTAACTTAGCCTACCATCTCTTCCAGCAAAGAGAGATATCTCCTGCTGTGCTGTGCAAATTTATGTTGCATCCATGGACAACCTTGGGTCAGATGCAGAGCAAGCAGCAAAAAAGTACATGAACTGATGAATGCCTTCATTTTGATATTTTCAGCTACTTTTGCGAACAATTTCAACGATAAAAATAACGCGCACAACCAAATAAGCAGGCACAAAATCTCAAGTTGTATTCTTCTGAATTGAACTCCCATCGTCTTAGTGACAGAATTTATACACCGAATTCAAAACTACAAACCTCATTAAGCATTTCAGTTTCTGTACACAGCTGCTTCCACAACATCTTGAGGTGAGATATGGGCTATAGTAAGAACCGCGCCTGGGATTCCCCAGGGATTTTGGAACGTCATGTATGGCCAATTTGCAGTGTCTAGATACATAATTCACAATTAATATGAAATTAATGATTCAAATTAATAGGACAATTAAATCGGGCAATATATTATGCCTATTTGGATTCTGTGAAATATCCTAGTTTTGCAAACGTTTTCGAGATGATGATATGAATAGGTATTTATATTAGGTTAGATTTAGATAGCATTTAGATCATTGTCCATCCACATGTTTAAATTTAAGTGTTTCTTCATTTTTTTTTTTTTTTTTTTTTTACCTTAGGTTACACTTTTTATTATTCGAATTTTACCAAATGCTGTGCCTCACACTCACAACAATTCTAGGCAATTCAAGCTTAGGTTCACGTCAATTTGCTATTTAAACGTGTATCCTGGGTGTAATGCATGTCATCTGACTCAAAAAACCATTCACTGAAAACTGCAAAGGCCAAAGGGATACCACAAACCATAAAAGACCATCAGACAAACAGCGGAAACTAACCTAGACCTACTTCTTAAGTAACCTGAAGGATTGTAGTGACGTACAGAATGTGCGCTTTCGCTGCGTGCTACGTAACACAATATATTTGCCTACAGGTGGAATCAGGTATGACAAGAGCGTATGTGAAAATGAAAACGTCTCTGTCCAACTCCAGATTGGTTGTTTTGTTTTATTACATATACTAATATCCAAACTATGTAGGTAAGAATTATAAGCAAAACAAAGCCAGGCCTATGCACAAATTTGGACTTGTACAGGCTTATATCTGAACATTCCCTGCTATATTAGAATGTGAGGAAAGCTGGCCCATAATCCCTATTTCGGAGAATCTACTGCAGTTCAGACCTCCATGCATGGGCACAGCTTGTGCATAGGGCCCAGAATTTGGTGCTACGCCTTTATGAGTGGGAATGTAAAAAATGCTTTAAAAATTCTCCTTAAGGGCCCTCCAATGAAGTGAAACAATGTGAAAGTGGCTGATGCATCAGGCTAATGTATTGCCAGATGATGTGTTATATGTAAAGCAACCATAACTGGAAGGCATACTTAAAAATAGGTTTCTGTGTTTTCTATTGCCTCGTCATTACAAAATGCTAAGAGGATCTGCCCCTTTTTATCTAAGCGCTCTCATAAAGGCTCATGCTGCCCCCCGACAACTCCGGTCTTCCAATGATTGTCGACTGGCAGTCCCGGCACCTCGCCCAAGGCAATCCAGACTCTTCTCATGTGTCGTCCCACGCTGGTGGAATGACCTACCAAAAACAATCAGAACAGGGCCATCTCTGGAGGCCTTCAAAAAGCTCTTAAAGACCCAGCTATTCAGAGAACATCTTCTATCCTAGCACTAAATTGAACTGAAGCACTAATCCCTCGCTTGTAGCTTGATTGTTATCCTTTTTGAAAGTCGCTTTGGATAAAAGCGTCTGCTAAATGCATAAATGTAAATGTAAATCCACAGTGTAGTAGTCTCAAAGCAGTTTTTTGTGGCTCTAAAATCTTCTGGCCCCTGCACTAGGATGTGTGTGAAATAAGCGTAATTGAAACTACTGTAGATAGATAGATAGATAGATACTGAAGATAGATAGATAGATAGATACTGAAGATAAATAGAAGACAGATAGATCTGTCTGATCACAAATTTCCAGGTGAAAACAAGAACATGCCATCAGTGATGTGTAAACCTCTTTATTTAAGCAAAAAACTTGCTTCTTCTGAGTATTTTACAGCATAAATATGCCATTCTACTATATATATTTACATTGGCAAAGCTTTTGATTATTTAATTATAACTGGAATGTCTTTACATTATATTAATGCTTACACTGGCTGTGTTCATAGTTTCTCTTCATAACAAATCTATAGTCTAGTCTTGCGCGTAGCAGAATGCAACAGTTTGTTACGCCTCCATGTCAAAAAAGTCAACGGTGGCTTAAAATGGCAGCTTAATAAATGTGTGTGGTATTTGGACGTGACCAGCATGGCTATGGTAGTGGCTCACTTTCTGTACACATCTATGTTACATTACAACACGTATATTTCATGAAGGTGACATTAAAAGTAATCTAAAACATAAATAACATGAGTTTCTAAATTATTTGTCAGATCTGTCACCCTTGTGACTTCTACTAACAATGGCTGAATCAACAGTTTACCCTCATGACATCTACTAACAATGGGTGAATCAACAGTTTCGGAAGTCCCTGGAACTGCCAACAGAATAAGCACACATGGCAAAGCACACAAGGCAAATTAGGTGTAACTTCATGGCAAGAGCTACGAAAGTTGTGAAGTGACTAAAGTCACTCTTTTATCTCTAATGACATGATCACTCCCTGTCGTTTACAGACAAAAAGCTTAATAGCTAATTTGAAAAGTCAAGCAGTCTTCAACTTTTTGTTGTTGGTAGTTTCCCCAACAATGACACTTGCTGCTTCTTCTTCTCATTAAAGGCTAATGCAGTTAATGAAAAAAAACACACCCTCATCCGCAAAGCCCTATGAGTGCATTTACTGAACAGAGATGACAGGAATCAGATCTCATTGATGAAAAAAGACCCCAGTATAAAACTTCAAGTCCCATCTGCTGAATAAATAATAGGGGCTATGGGAGCTCAGTGTGTGTGTGTGTGTGTGTTATTCTAGAGAGAGCTCAGGGCCCAAACACTATAGTTCTGCCTATCTTATGTTCACACAATATCATGTGTGTACAGGGATGTCCATCCTGAGGAGATGTCCAACTTAATCCTGGGTCTCAGAGCTAACAGGAGCCTGGAGAGTAACCCTATGTTCACACGAGCGACAAAAACACAGCAACAATTTGATCACTTCGACGATTTTGGCCTTGTGGGCATTCCATGGTGTGCCTTTTCCTACTTCTGTAGCGATAGTGAGCTAATTACAATCAACGTTAAAAATAAATATCCAGTCATAACAATAAGGTTTTCTGGTTTAACAATTAAAGGACAAACCATGGAAAACACAAAAACTCCTCAGACATATCCATAATCCTGCGTCTCTAAAGTTGTCTGCCATTTTTCTATTTATTCCCCGCCCACCAGGTGACGTATGGCCAAATTGCCTCCACTTGTCGTCTTCTGTTGCCCACCGTCCCATTTTCATGGTAGCGCGTCACCTTTGTCACTGTGTTTTTGTCGCTCCTGTGACCATAGGGTAAGTGTGGTGATGGATAATGTGTGTGTGTGTGTGTGTGTGAAGGAGAGGCAGGATGTTGGGGAGGGCTGGGCGGTCATTGTGAGTAGAACATGTTATCAAATTCATTAAGAATGAACTCGACGATCTGGTTCTGGAAGACCATGAACATGGTGATGTTGGCTGACTCCACCTCAGGCTTCAGAAGAGTGGGCCCAAATACAATAGCCACGTTCTGCACCGACATGCGGTTCTCCTCGCCATGTTCAATCACTCTGGAGGAAAAGAAAAAAGAAAGAAAAAAGAAAGGAAGAAAGAAAGATACATTAACACATAGACAGTGAAGATAAAGAGATATGTGAACAAATTGAAGATGGAGAAGAAATACAAAGAACACAGGTCATTTAAAAAAAACACATTAAAAAGTAGATGATGTAAACATATTCAAGAGAATGAGTGAGAGAGAGAATGAAAAAGATGAATTGCACCAACCAATCATTATTAACAATGCACAGAATGCATAACCTGTCATGTTTAAAGAGATTATGAATACGAACATGAGAAAAGTGTTGGCTGGTGTATGGCTAATCTAAGGTGATTTAAACACTACTGCCACGGCTAGGGTAACTTTAAGCTCCAAGCGTGTTTGCAGGTGTGAGGTGCATACTTGCGTAAGTGCCTAAAGAGTATCTCCATGGTATCATGGTTGGCAGGCGGAAGAGATTTGACCAGCTCACTCATGTACGACACTTTATCATGGTAGTCGGGGATCTCTGCAGAAAACACCAGACAAAAGACTCTTTTCTTACACTTTTTTTTCTTTCAGGGGCCACATGGTGGTGGTGGTGTAGCAGTTAAGGAACCTGGCTAGCATGCTAGTGGCCTAGACGTTGGCTCGAATCCTGGCTGCCACTGTTGTGCCCTGGAGCAAGGTACTTAACCCTAAATTGCTCTCTGGGAGATTGGCCCTGAAGTGATTGATAGTCGACATGTAAGTCGCCTTTGAAGGCATCTGCTAAATAAATGTAAAATAAGGACTTCCATTACATTGGCATAGTTTTCTAAAATATTATATTTATTTCTTTAATATTATAAAAGCAAACAGTGAGCAACCAGTAAAATAAAGACAGTGATGTTTTCACCAGATACCACTGTGAATGAAGTGAATGAATGAACGAATGAATGTCCTTGATTGTCATTGTCACAGGTACAATGAAATTGAGAGATGTCTCCGATCAGTGCATCATCACATAAAATTATAGAATATAATAAATACTACGTGCTAATACAGTAAATACACCCAAGCAAGGCCTAAAGCCACATACAGACAATCAACATACATCCAGTTGATATAACAATCAATCAATCAATCATGTAAGCGCATTCAACAAGACATAACGAGTCTCATAACGTCAGTGTAGGCATGTCTCATAATGTCAGTGTAGGCATAACACAAAACTGGCATGACCTGAGATATGAGTTTTAGTATCGTTCCTAGAGATTAATGGCAGTCAGGCTTCTAGCAAGGGTAAACTTGTGATGGCTTGCTATTTCAGCAATATATGTATAAAATGCCTCGGGCCACTTTGATTCATCGCTGGGTTACGTTTAGGAACAGGGCATCACATCGGAGGTATGTGTACCAGATAGGAGGTGGTGGGAGACACACCCTGAGTTGGAGGGAGTTCACACAGTCTCTCTCTAACACACACATACACATGCCCACACCCGCACACACAAAAACAAACTGTCTTCCTGTCCTCCCACAAACACACACACACACACACAGTCCACAGTTTCTGTATGTATCCACATCTACTCACTAATGCCAGCGATGAAGTTGTTGAAGTGGCTGTAGGGGAAGAGAGGCTCCTGCAGCTCCCTGAAGAAGAGCTTGAGGGCCCCCGTGATCACGTGGATATCCCAGTGGCCCTCCTCAAAGTCTATGTCCTCTGACAGGAGAAAACAAAACACTTTAAGCACTTTCATCTTACGCACACGCAAGTCTTCTCATTTAGTGTCTGATGAATGCAGCACTGACAGACGGGGTTTGAGGTTTGTAGCATGGATGGATGGATGGATGGATAGATGGATAGATAGATAGACAGATAGATGGATAGCTTTGCTCCACAAGCTTGGAGCTAACAATACCTCTCACCTGACAGAGGGGCCACTTGAAACTTTGGGCCTTATGACAGAATTTTGGGCCCCCCATATATTGATTTATAATATTTAAATGTTCTCTCGGGTCCCCTATCAGGCCCTTGGAATCATTCTAACCTCCCCCCTACTGGCGGCAGCCCAACAGCTGTATTCAGGTGTTTATTGTATAGAACGTGCAGTCAAGCCTACCGTGGTCAGCTTTGAAGCGTAGCTTCTGGATGGTGGCCAGGTTCCCACTCACCCTGTAGATGCCATCAATCCCCAAACCTGTCTCCACACACACACACACACACACACACACACACACACATACACACACACAAATCAGCTAATAGTCCCATCATACTCCTCTCTTTATTGTATACATACAGTATAGATCCAATTGTGTTGCCTTGTGGCCATGCTCCCTCTTCTGTTAGTAACTTCTGGTTACTAATGTCTACTGACATTAGTAATTCACTGACTACTCCATATTCTACTTACTATTAATAAAGTAAACTATTAGTGACGAGATTAGTGATGAGAAACTGTTACCAACAAAATCAATCCAGGCAAGGAAGTGTTTATCTGTTTTGTCTCCATAGTTTGTAACTTCTGGCCACAAATTTAAACAAGCTGCTTTCTATTGAGTTGGACTACCGGCAATGAACAGGTAACGATGGTGGGGACCAAAAGATTCTTCAGCGCTATAGTACAAGTACGTACCCCTGCTCTCCACAGTCCGTATGCACTTCTCCACAAAGGTGGGGACAGTAGTCTTCTCCTGGGCACACAGGTTCGCCAGGTGGCAGCCAAAAACATTCTCTGGAGGATCAACACATCAAACGTCAATCTCACACGTCTTGTCAGCGTCAGTTTCCCCACGTGTGCCGGCATGCATGGACACATAAGAACTTGTTTTCATAACCACTATAACTACTTGTTTTCATTACGACTATAAAATGAAAAAAAAAAAAAAAAAAAAAAACAACAGCCACAAGATAAGATAAAAGGCACATGTAACTTCTTTCCACTTTCTCTGATGAGATACAGAGGAGAACCGTCCCCTAATGGTTTGGTAAACACAATAAATAAATAAATAGCGAAAAAGAAGACAAGCGACAACTGCAAATGAGCACACGACTCTGGAACACATTTTCTGATTAGGGTTTAACTGGGTCCGGATCTATTACTCTGTGCCAAAGCTAGTTTACAAACATAAGCTTATATTGTTTCTATGTTTATGATATCTAGCTTGTATTGTTTATATCTAGGTTGATTATATCTAGGTTCATTATTACTTTACCGTTCTGTAAAGTAATAATCATAAATCAACCACTGTAAAAAAAAAAATTAAAAAAACTTTCTGATCTGGGCCAGTCTGGAGAAATGCTTCATGGAAATGGAATGCCCGCACACTTCTGAAACTCCCATATTATTTAAGGGTGCTGCTGCAATGTTTTGACCCTACTTGGTCTTCCTCAGGCCACTGGGTCTTCCTCAGGCATTTAATTCCCTGGAAGCATTGTCCAGCCATTTTGCCCTGCACCTCACCGGGGAAGTGCACACTACAGAGTACACATCTCTATTCCCAGTCTGGAGAAAGACAGATCTGTTTTTATAACATCTGCAGCAATGGCCTTTATTTCATGTATATGCTCATTAATTAACTAATAAATTCAATCATCTATTCAATCAATCAATCAATCAATCAATCAATCAATCAGGAAACAAACACCTCTTATGTAGCCCTTCTCCTTGACTGACTGTAGCGTGGGTCTTTTGAGGAGGAACTTGCGCAACTTGGTGCGAACCTTCTTCTGGTCGGCCTCAGAGGTGCTGGAGGTAGTGGAGGGGGTGGAGGTGGTGAAGCTCTGCTTGGATCCTGGGAGAGATATTATATAAATAAATAATTTGAGTTTGAATTCAAATTAATTAAAATAGAGATCATTCAATAATACGAATACCAATAATTACAATAATTACAATTATAACAACAATCGTATATCCTAAGATAAACTTAGAGGAGTTTGCATCTAAACTGGTTGTATACTGTTTAGGTCCTGTGAGGGATCCAGTGTCTCTGCATTTGTCCTAGTCTTAGTTGAGAGAGAGAGAGAGAGAGAGAGAGGGAGAGAGGGAGGGAGACAGAAAGAGATGGATGATAGCACACTACACCTGTATTGACCACTAGGTGGCAGTCTAGTGAACTATACCACTCACCAACACGTTTCTTCTCTTGTCCACTTAGTGGCCGGTCATCAACCCCTGGTACTTTTTCATACACATCCTCCTCCTCCTCCGAGTGATGCTGTTGCTGTTCCTGTTCCTGAGAGACACACACGAGAGAGAGAGAGAGAGAGAGAGAGGAAATACAGCAATATTTAAATGTTGCATGAAAACAGGAAGCATATTGCTTGGATGTTAATGACAAAAGACAATTCAAGCTGCTCATTTCCATGCATACTAATGAACCAATGACAGACATCTCATTGGGTCTTTCAGTGACATTTGTAAAGTGTGTCACAGTTCAAGGTTGCCATTTCTCTACCTCACTGAGCTACGTGAGTACTTTGGGATAATTTCCATACCAAACACATTCATTCGCTGTGGCTGCCATTGCCACCAGCCATCTTAAACCTTTCCCTGTAGGATGCCAAACAATGGACTAAACTGATTGGCTAAGACCAGTCTGGCTAAGACTGACTGCTTGGACAACTGGGCCAGAACAACGCCAGAACAGAGTCTGAAAGGGCAATTAGATCAGTTCTATATTAAGACCAGACCAAGGCAATACTAAAGCCAAATCAGGTTATGATACAGACAGTTACGTCAGGTAGATTCTGCGAGTATTGTCCACTGCAAGAGAGACTCACCAGTTGGCGTATGGTGTCGTGGATGACCTTGTGCCAATCATTGATGATGCTCTCTGTGTCGTACTGGATTAGGTATTCTGAGCCGTTCTGACTCTTCAACTACAAGTCACAAGTATGAATATGAGTTCAGAGGAAACCAGGAATCGACAACATTGCTAAAATTAGCATTAGCACTTCAAAAATGCTAACATTAGCATTAGCACTTCAATAACATAGCACTGTAACTCCTTTTAAACAGGTTGGCAGCACATTCTCAAAGTCTAAATTGAAAGGCTTTTAGAACCAAAAATCATCTATGATGTCTTCAAAGTATACTAAAAATAAGATTTTCACAACTTTGATCTTAACATGTTTAACCTGTAACTTTTAAAGATGTATAATTTGGCAAATTAGCCCAAGAAGGAACATCAAAATGTTTCAAATTGAATGCCTGCCTTTTTGCAATTCCAGATATTTTAAGATCCTAAAAATGAGAGCAAAAATTCAGAACATTTAAAATCTTTTGAGGCTGAGAGTATACCTCTAGAACATTCTTCTTGCTGGACTTTTCCTTCCCTGCCCAGCCAATAGTAGCCCCTCTTAGGTCCACAGTAAGTTCTGTAAGGATGTGATTGCTCTTGGTCTGTGTAGAAACGGAACAGAATGGCACAGAGCATGGGTGAGTGTTTTTGTCACCATTGCGCAAATGACACCAAACTCTAAGCCTAAGCGAGACCTGATGGAATGGCAACCCCATTCAAATGAACACTAACATGTACGTAAGGAGATTATTGTTTCCAGAGTCCCTAGATATTTAATCACTCAACTGGCATTTTATTGTAAATCTCCCAAAGCCGTGGCCCTTTAAAAAGGTTACTCCTTCCCCTCAGTTTTGAGGCCACATGAGGTGGGCTCAAATTTTATGCCTTATCTTAGCCAAACCTCAGGACAAAACTCTCCTATAAACTCTGCTCTGTTCCTTACCCTTGGCTCACCCATACACATTCTGTACCCAACACTCTGTATCATAGCTACCTTTTTACTGAGCTGTGCCGATGGTCAGATATCCTCATACCTTCCATTATGGAGTTTTAAGGAGAAAATAAACATGATTTCAACACTGTAATGCCTATATATAATTAAGAAATTATTTGAGTGTATGTGTGTGTGCTTGTGAGCTTGTCCATTGTTTCTACAACAAAACAGACTTGAACTGGCACTGTTTCATGAATTGAAAATAATGCAAGCAAGAGACCAAAGCATCAGTACAAATGCATTAGATTTGGATGATATATTTTTTTTACTTTGAATCTAGTGGTGCAAATTGGTCTAAAATAGACGTTCATAGACTCAACAATGTCAAACTCTATTAGAAAATACTTTATCTTTGACTTCAAGTTACAGTTATTTTCATAACGTAACTAAAATAGTTTGATCAAACTAAAGAAGAATAAATAAAAAAGATATTTATGTTTTAGGTATTCTGTGCTTTTGCAGATCTTACAGAGGTGCTCCCAGGGGCTGACTTTGGGTCTTTGTGGAATGTCAAAACTCCTCCATGAAGAACTGTCCATGATTGAGCCCAGTTCTTTCTATGAATTTACAGAGATGCAGAGAGAGAGAGAGAGAGAGAGAAAGGGGAAGAATGGATGGAACACAATAAGGAAATAAACCATTCAATATCGCCCCTTCTGGCAGGAGATACCTCAAGGGACCAGTCGGCATGGGAACAGTTCATTACCTGACTTTTTTGCCATTCTCTGACACCTTTGTTTTGTTCAAGATGCCGGCTTTCTCTAAGCTCGGTAACTGAAGAGAGAAAAAGACAGAAAGAGAGAGTTAGAGGAGGATGGGTGGCGTACAAGCATCACAAACCTTTCCAAACAGCAAATAAGAAGAAATGAAAGCAACAGTGCCATATGCAGTCAGGTAGTTTGTGTATGTGAAGTGTTACCTTGAAACTGGAGATAATGTTTAGTGTGTGTGTGTGTGTGTGTTTGTGTGTTGAAGTGAGGTAAAGGGTGTGTTTAAGGTACAACTGAGGGTGGGAAGTGTGAAGATGAACAAAATAATCTCCAGAAAACCTATTTTGGGGGTTACTATTGTGTTAAGCTTAAACAAAGGGTAAAAAAGAGTTGACCCATAAAAACAACATATTTTATCTTGTCCAATTTGTCCAGAATAGGAATTGAGAACATGCCACCAACAAGCCATGCAAGCAAACAGCTTACAACACCTCTCCTGCCACCCGGAAAAAAACCCTCTCCTACATCACGCTTAGGCCTTTTAAGAAAGTTAACAACAGTGTGTACTCTATTTTTTTGAGTAGTGAGATCTGTCATATGTCACCTAGTCAAAATAATCATGTCATTTTTTTTGGTCAGGGCAAAATTGAAAAAATTTTTTAGTCATCTAAAAAGTTATTTTGCAATTCCTAAAAAAAACCCCATAATTTTAAAGATTTTTTTACATAGTGCCACTAGTATCATTAGTAGTGGCAAGTATTTCAGTAGTAAGAATATGATTGATTTTGTTATTAGAGTTTAAGAAAGGCCTAAACAAAACAAACTAAGATGTTTAGACATGAGGGAATAAATCTATATATCTATACCAGCACCACAACCACCACCATCCCATTTACACACACATACAATGAGTCACTAAAACAAAACTCATGGACACCCACAACATGGGGCAAACTATCTGTGCTGTCGTTTGCCTGACTCTTCTCCTGCTTGAGGTCCGCCTTTGGAAAAGACAACACACACAAACAAACAACACATTTTAACAGAACACAATACTGATTTTAAGTAAACTCTGACTCAGGTGATGCTGTACCTCAGACAGTTTAACGCCACGTAACTAAGCAGTTGGCCTAAAGGCCCACACAGTACTTCTAATTTCAAGAGAAAGCTCCTGTGCATCAACATATGGCCAACTTTGTCCAACTGTCTGCATTGTACTGCACAATGCAATATTTTAGACCATATATTAGTTTCAGACTTAGATTTCTGTTCTCCTTTCAGTTTTCCGATTTACAGTGTTGTACTGAATTTTCTCGTACTTTTTCATACATACTGCACATAGTGATCAGTGAGTTTAAGCAACATTGGTATATGCCAGGGTCTAAAAATAGCTCTGGTTAAAAATAAGGTCATACTAGATAAGACTCCACCTTTAGGCCTACCATAAGCAATCATTAGTTTTAACCTAAGCTGACATGCAAACATGTCTCTGTCCTAAACATGCTTGATATGCTAACATGCTAGCATTCTTTCATACATAACAAAGCCCCCCCCCCCCACACACACACACACACACAAGCACACACATGTGGATCTATAAACATAGTATGGTAGTGGAAGGAAATGCTCCTTTCGCCTCAGGGCACCACCTTGCCTCTGACTGGCATAAGGGGGGCTCTCCTCAATTATGGCTTTTTAAAATTCTCTGGTTATGGTCGCTGGTTTAATGATTGCCTATTTAAGGCTTGTCATCGAATCTTCAGTAATATTACTACTCAAGGGAGTCGATAGTCTGCCTGTCCTAAATGACGAGGAGAGCCCGTCTAGCCAATCAGAGGTGAGAAGGGCGGTAAAAGGGGCGTTCCCTTCCCCTACCATACTACGTTTCGAAGATTCACCACTCTCTTTGCTGCTACCATGCTTACATGCTGTGACTGAGGGTATGGGTTCTCAGGCGTTACCTGAGAATGCATCTCAGGTGAGCTGGATATGTCGCTGCCATAGTCTGAGAAGTTTCTACGGTGGCTAGGCTGGAACTTCTGTGAAAGGAGAAGAGATGTTAGCTATCCTGCCTGAATTTGCTCTTCCCCCTTTCAACACAACTCCTGCCATTGTTCATTCCATACTTCCATACTTGACCAATAAAACCTGACTCTGATTGCTTATTTATTTGCTTATTTAATAAATTTCACTTTCACTTGCAAGTCTGTCTACTTGCTGTGTTACTCTAAAGTACTCTGAATATACTACTCTACTTTAGTGTTAAATGTATATCTACAAGTGTTTTCTAGACTACACTTTGACTACACTTTGCACACACACACCTCCTCCTGAGATGGTACTATGCTTTCCGCGCACACACACACACACACACCTCCTCCAGAGATGGTACTATGCTTTGCGTGCACACACACACACACATACACACACACCTCTTCCTGTGATGGGACTACACTTTGTCTCCAGTTCCTCAGCACACTGCTGCCATCAGTGTCAGTGCCTCCGTTCCCCACTCGACTGTGGCTCGGACTCAACTAGAGACAGAGCCAGAGACAGAGAGAGAGGGGGAGAGACAGAGGGAGAGACAGAAAGAGAGAGACAGAAGAGAAACTAGTAGTTATAGGCAACTAGACTTCCTTTGGGGGTTGAAGATGTTTTACATTCTAAACAGAAATCTTCTGGTTAGAAACACTTGGGGGACCGGGATCTGCACCCAAACATAACAAACCACAACAAACCAATCAGCAACAAGATGGTTGTGGGTAGGGGTGAGGGTTAATGCGCATTCCTAACCATCTTGTTGGCTATTGGTTGGCCGTGGTTTGGTGTAATGTTTGTTTAAGTGTTCATTTGAGGATTACAGCCCCGGTGTTGTATTTTGAGACCGGGTTTTTTCACAAAAAGCAAGAGGATCAAAGGGAGATGTCTATAATTTAAGACAAAAATGAAATTGCACCAAAATCCTGAAGAATCACATGGGGGTGGGTGTAGCGGGTGAAGTAAGGGTATTGTTTCCATAGTTACCTCTGGAAGGTTCCACTGTGACCGTGATCCATCCCTCAGGTAGTAGTATGTCTGACCTCGGTCATCCAAAGACTTTATCCACTGCAACACACCCACATGTACACACACACAAACACAAACACACATACAAAGACACAAACACACACAGACACACACTAGTAAGTAGGTGGCTATAGTACGATATGTATGTGGAAGTGTTTTTGTGCGTTTCTGTCGGTCTTATAAACTTCTTTTTTTTAAAAGACCCTCACATTAAAAACATGTGTTACACACACACACACACACACACACACACACACACATATATATATATATATATATGACACACATATCAAGGAAATGGCATGGCCCACACAAACTACACCTCACGGGTACCCACTGCAAGAATTATTTATTCAGACCCATTTAAAGGTATAGTTCGGGTTTTAACACTTTGTCTAACATGCAATAAAGTGATTGACATCAACATTTTGACGATTGTGCCCGTCTTGGCTATTTGGGAAATGTAGAGTCGCCTCTGCCTGCTTCAAAATGGCTGCAATGGGTTTTTGTTGTTTCTATCCTTAAAACACTAGTTTTAAAAAAGTCCTACTCACGAGTGGTTAGTGGTGCTCGCTGATGTTCCAACCCAAGTATAGCGAAATACAGTTCCTGTCATGTTTTATTTGCCATTTTGTAACTCCCATAGGTTTCTATTAAAAGACTCTTTGCTCCTTCATATCACTCTGCCAGCCCTGAAGCTATAACTGAAGCGGAAGTTTATGTGTGGTTGTGATGTACATGAAAAACAGGTTCCAGAATTTACAGAGTGCCAAATAAAACATGACAGAAGCTTTATTTCGCTATGATACGTGTTTTGGAACATCAGGGAGCACCACTAACCACTCGGTGAGAAGCACTTTTTGTAGTGTTTTAAGGATAAAAACAACAAATGCCTGAAGCAGGCAAATGTCAGTGTCAACCACTTTATTGCATGTTAGACAACCTGTGAAAGGGGCTCAAAGTGTTACTATACCTTTAAGACCAAAACAAAACAAAATATATTTATACGTACAGTACTGCATGCACACACACACGCACGCACAAACACATCACCCTGACGTGTGCGTGTGTTTGCATGTGTTTAGGAATAGTGTGACTCTGCTCACCTGCTCATGTGTGTGGTTGCTGGTGAAAACCCAGGTGCCTTCGGGATCAATGTGCAGGCTCCAGCCGGCGGGCGTGCTTCGGTCCAGGCTGGCACGGGGAATGACGGACCTCTTGAAGTGGCCCAGCGAGTACTCCGAGCCGCTGGGCATGCTGGGAAGGGCCAGAGAGTATTCTGAGACGCTAGGCAGGCTGGGAAGGGGCATGGGCGCAGGTATGTCAGGAGGGTGGGACGCCGCAGAGTCCTCGTCATCCGCACACAGCGTGTACTCATCTTCTGCTGGGTAATCCTCTGCAGGGAGAGGAGGCTGTGTGTGTGTGTGTGTGTGTATGCATGTGTGTGTGGGAGAGACAGAAAAGTGAAGTGTTGTGTTATGTTGATGTGACATTTTGGACATAAACACAGAAAAAAAGAGAATCACTTTAGATCATCACTAAAACATTCCATTCCGCGGAACACTGCACTTACTGTGCACACTATACTCATCACATCGCCTACTGACTGCAATCATGACTTTTTTGAGTGTCAGTCATTACAATATCTATGATGAATGAGATTACAAAGTTTCGGTAAAGTGTTATTTTTCCCTTTAAAATTTCCAAGTTTGTCATTTCCAAGATCAGTGATCACGAGATTTTTCCTTACTGTACATATTCCCTAAAGGCTGTTTCCACACCTATCACAAGACATCATCGGTGGGAATAACAGCGAACATGTGCCGCCTCTGACAACGTTAACAGATAGCATCTACTGATTTATCACTAATGACATTAGCCATTACAGGGTCTTTAGCCTCTCGCCTACTGACACGTTAGTCATTATCAGTGGTTTAAAGGTGCTCTATGAGATGTGGCAGGGTAATTAGTGCAATTTAGTGCAATTTAATTTTTGTCTCAAAGTGTAGGCATCACCTCTTTATCGACTTGGATTTTGAAGAAACCCAGTCTCGAAATACAACAGCCCCACTGTTATCTGAGATCTTTTTTGTTTTTTACAGTATATTCAGGGCAGACAGCAAGCTGATCAAGGGGATGCCTATGCCTATGATTTGAGACAATGAAATTGTGCTAAAATATTGCAGAAGCTCATAGGGCACCTTTAAACGAGTGCTTCCAATGACCTCCGACACAGGATTTACTCAATCCCTGCAACAACCATCATGTGAAACATAGTTATGCTTTATTACTAGATATGTATAAACATATCTAGGTTTATATACTGTAAATACAAAGCTATGTTAAATTGTAATAATATTCTGTAGACATCTATATTTACACATAATTATGTGAGGTAAATACAAAGCTTTGTTTACATTTTCTCAACTTAGGAACAAAGATTTCAGAAATCTTTTTGGTCCTGAATTAAAATAGCATTTAGTTAAGGACTAAAGGACTAAGGACTAAGGATTAGCCCATGTATGGAAACGTACAAGGATCCAAAGTGAGCAGACTTGGACTGTGGACTTTAAACAAAACAAAATAAAACTACTTTTAACCCCCTAACTCTCACTCAGTAACCATCCCTCCATCTCCCACCTCACCGGTCCGTCATCCCTGTGCTGTGTTTTGGGAGAGGTATGTGTGTGTCCATGTCCGCGGCCGTGAGAGATTCCCTGCAGCTCCTCGGGTGGGTCCCAGGATGTCTCGCCCGATGCCTGGTTGTAGAAGTACGGCTGCCCGGTGGCCTCATCCACTATGCGCTCCCAGTCAGATGCGCGCCACCTCGGTGGGCTGGATGATGGCAAGGCAGATGTCAGCGTGTGATTGGACGGCGAGACAGATAACAGCGGGTGATTGGATGCTGGTCCAGTGGGGGACGACGTAGGTATGGAGGGCGATGGGGGCGTTGAGCTGGACGAACGAGATGAGCGTTGCCGTGCTACGGGTGGCTCCTGAACGCCAACGGCGGGATCCATGGCGAGGACGGCAGGGCGATCCCACGTGGTGTGTCCTGAGGCCGGGTGATAATAGAACTCCTGGCCGCTGTCCTCGTCAACATGCACCTCCCATCCCCCAGAGTCCGGAATGACAGCAGAGAAGGGAATGTCACGCCCAAGGCCGTCCGGGGACTGGGACAGGGATGAAGAGGAGGGTGGAGATGGTGCCCGGAGCGAGGGCAAGGAGTTGGGCGGCTCAGAGGAATCGAAGGGTGGGTCGGTGGGCTTTCTGCTGAAAGGGGGCAGATTCACGTACACTGGGGAGTCATCCTCTTCTACCTGTAAAGCAAAGACATCTTATTTTAGCTCATATTAATTAACACAGCTTTACAAAGCTCATGTTAACACACCTCATTTTAACACGGCTCATGTTAACAGCTCATGATAACACAGCTCATATTAAAACAGCTCATGGTAACACTGCTCATGGTAACACAGCTAATAGTAATAAAGCTAATATTCACATAGTTAAACATTAAAGGAGAGCTCTGTCACATTTCAACCTTAAAATACATTTTATTTGTATAGAAATCATGACGATCTCAAATGTGCAAGCAATCCTGATAATAAGTACCTACAAACATCATGGTTCTAAAGACCATGGATGAATGGAGACCAGGGATTAGGTCCAACTTCGGGATGTGTTAGCACAGCTTATATGAGTTGCTAACCAGTTAGCAACTTAGTAGGTTTGCAATATAGGAAATTGCGCAGCAACCGACAAATTTTCTAACCTGGCAAGCAACTATATTTTTATCTAGCTATTACTAAAATCACCAAAACAGTAGTTGCTAACCAGTTTGCACAACTCTTATAGTTGCTAACCAGTAACCAGTTAGCAACATAGTTGGTTGGCAATATAGGTAATTGCACAGCAACCAACAAAGTTTCTAACCTTGCTAGCAACTAGGTTTTTTCAACTGGCTAGTCCCAAATTTCAGGAGCATGCAAGAGCATGCCTTGTTGTATTGTTGTTATACAGTAGGGCACACAGCAGTTTGGGTATCAAATGGTGTAGAGCTATTTTTTTGGTCAGGCTGGTTAAAAACACTGGGTGACCGCGGCTTGGTTTTAATGTGTGGCTAACAGTAAGAGAGCTTGAACAACCCATAACATAACAGAGATGCACACACTCACGCGCACACACACAGACACACACACACACACATTTACTCACACATATACACACAAACATGCATGCATACAGTCATATAATAACACACACACAGACACACACACTCACAACACTCATCAATTTACCACATAGGAACAGCTTGCACCATGTGCAAAATGGAAACACACACACACACGGTACACATCAGTTGCTAAAAGGTTACCAAAACTATCCAGTATTAACTGGCACAGAAATGTAATCTGTAATGAAATGTGTTTTCCAAGTAAAGCAGAAATCAAACTATGAACTGACACCTTTTTTAGACCTCAACTGATGTTCTGTGGGAACAAATCCAACTTCCTCATTCAGCGGCACAAAGACCCCCCCCCCCCCCAAACACAGACACACACATGCATACACACAAATGCACACACAGTAGGACATAGACACACACCTGCATGCACATACATACAAACCAACACAAACACTCACACATAGACACATGCATGCGCATGCATACACACACTCACACACAGACACAAACATGCATGCATACACACACACACACACACACACACGCGCACACACACTTACTCAAACATAAACACACACATGCATGCAATCACAAACACATACTCACACACAAACACGCACACAAAGGTAAAGAGAACAGATACTGAAAGAGAGAGAGCACAGGTACAGTGTAAACTTACAAACACATAAACACTAACTGTACACATACACTGTGTGTGTGTCTATATGTCTGTATGCATGGCACGCACATTTGTGTTTATTAATAGTTCTTGTACTTGGGAGCTGGGCATGTACATAATCTTGTTCTATGGGAATTAGAAATGTGTGGAATATGTAAACCAAGCGCAAAGAAACTAGTAAAGTACTACTCAATTTTCTGTGATAATTGGTTTATCCATTTGAAGACGAACATCATATATACCAATAGTCAGTCAAGTGTGGGATTGATAAACGGAAAAATCATTCCATGTTTGACCACATCTGTCCAAACCTGCAGCATGTTTTCATTACTGTTTGGACCTATAAATCAAAATAAAATGGCATTTATTACTATAGACCATCAATCAATACACACACACACACACACACACACACATGGCTGAGGCTAGTTAGGGTCATAGAGAAAATGACCACTCTCCCACTGAAGACCCAAATGTGAACGCCATATTACATAAACTGGAAACAGGTGCCTCAGGAGAGAGAGTACACAGAAGCATCAATGTAACATAGCATTCTCTCAGACCTATTCCCCATTTACACACACAAACACACACATAAATGTGATCACATACATACACACACTCACAGAGATACACAAACACACACACACACACACACACACACACACACACACACACACAGAAATTCTTACACACTAACAAACCCGGAAGACTATGCATACTGTATGTTACTTTTTGCTTTGTGTAATGTGTTGTGCAGCGTCACACAAACTTGCTTCACAAAATTTAACACCCCTCCCCACCCCCACACACACAGATCTATGGGGTTTCCGTCACAGTAACAGGCATCCTGTTGAGTGCTACACACACACACACACACACAGAAATGTTTTGCTACTGTCATCTAAGTGGCAAGGTAAACACTTCCTCCCATGACATTATCAGAATAACATTTTCATCTTTCCAACTCTCTTACACACACACACACACACACACACACACACCATTATATATATATTATAACATATATAATGGTGTGTGTGTAGGTGTGTGAGTGTGTGTGTGTGTGTGTGTGTGTGTGTGTGTGTGTGTGTGAGTGAGAGAGAGAGATGTGCATGATACTTCATTATGTTGATTATTACACCTCTATTGATTAGGGTCTAATTGAAGACTGTCTACATGCAAGAGAGACTGTTCAATCAATTGAGAATAGAACACTAAACGAGAGAATAGTTTTTAAGGAGACAATAGTTGACTAAACTAGAGAGAATACTGTAGCTCTTAGGGGGGGAATATTTAATTACTGGAAACCTCCCAGCTGCAACACCCACAGTAGGGGACAGACCAAATACATTACAAGGTGTGAAAAAAGATGGGTAGTACATACACACATATCCATTCTCTCCCTCTCTCTCTCTCTAACACACACACACACATGCATACACAGGCACACATACACACACACACACACATCAATTCAATCACAAAACTCATGACGGATGAGCCGTCAAACAGGAAACAGGCTGTCTCTGACCTTCATGCTCCATTACTGAATACAACCCACACACAAACATCAGTAAATTAGAGTGTGTACAAACGTACACTCAACCAACACACTTAATACACACACAGAAACACACATAACTAGACAATGAGGCTCAGAACCCTAAATATAGGTAAGGACAAAACTGAAGCATCATCCCCGGAAGAGGTGCAAGCTACCTCAAGCTGCATCTCCTGACAAACACACACACAACATTATCACTTCCCCATAGGCCTTATTCCGTTTCCAATTCTGTGCTGTGCGCCACACAAAGCCTACACTATTAGGAATTGCAGTAAATGAATCATGTCTAATCAGCTACGCCCATACAACACAGCGCTGCTTACCATGGCTATCCATATGCTAACCAAAACACAAAGAGGGTCTCCATTCAACATGGCATTTTATCACTGCAACAGTTCAACAATAACAGTAACAAAAGTAACAGCAACAGTAAAACAGTAGTAACAGTAAAAGCTCAGCAGACTGCCTTGGCATCAACACACACACACACACACACACACAAACATACATACATACATACACACACACACACACACACACATACGCACATTTCAGAGTTTACACCAAATAATTTGAACAACAGGACAAAACCCATGAAAGAGGTTAAAAGACTCCACAGAGTCACACATAACACGTCCAGAGAGTTGAATAGGAGGTACTGTAGTGTGAGTCAAGTAGAGGCCATGGCTCAGTGTCAAAACTCAACAAGCATGAAGCCAAATGATGGTCTTAGCACAAGCAGTGGGTAAACTCAGTCAACACATCACCTCAACACTCAACAGAGTGAAGTAAAGGGACAGTGCTAAACCAAATCAGAGAGTGAGATATATACACACATATATATACACACACAGAGACAATCACACACACACACACACACACACACACACACACACACAATAGCAAGAAGCTCATCTCCGAGTGCTGAGTGAAATTAAGCGATGGCGTCAAAATCACCCATTGGTACATTTAGAAACATTTTGGAGGTGGCTTCAGAGTGAACTCAGACGGCACCACAATCCCCTTCAGGACGTACTCTTGGTCCAGAAGTGCCGGCAGGAGCCCTAAATCTTAACTGAGTGGAGGTTAGAGGGAGGCTGTCTGTTTCCTTTCCGCTAAGCAGGACCAAAGAGAGAGCGAGAGCTGAGCGGGGACGAGAACTTACCAAAGCCCTGTTGCAGGTCCGATTGGCCCGGGCCTGAGCCCGACCCCTCTGGTTGACTTGGGAGTAGAAGTCCACCATGGTATTGCTCTAAACGTGCTAGAACGACCCGGAACACACTAGCCCTTTGACAGCATGACCCGACGCGACTCGCTAAACTGTCCCTGTGTGTCAGGGCATCGTGCTTGTAACCACACACACACATGCAGACCCACTCACGCAGGCACACACATGCACTTACACAGTCAATCCGTCAAATAGAGACACAGTGATGCATCCACACAGAACACACCCAATGCACACCCACCCTCTCTCACAAACACCCACTCACACACAAAGACACACACACACGAACACACACACACACACAGTAGATACACACCCGGAACACACACACGTTGCTCTGTGTTCAGCTCCTAATGAAAAGCTGGCTCGATTCAAAACGAGCATACCCCCTGTGTGTGTATGTGTGTGTGGGGGGGAAGGAGGAGCTAACAGCAAGAAAGAGTAACAGTGACAGAAAGAGGGAGAGAGAGAAAGAGACAGAAAGAGTGTGTGAAGTAGTGTAGGTCATGATAGATAGACAGACAGACAGACAGATAGATAGATAGAGAGATAGAGAGAGATATAAAGAGATAGATCATGTGAGAGACAAATTGGCAGGTTGAAAAAGAGGTTAAAAAGAGGGTGGATGTAGTATACAAAATCAAGCTGTACATAGAGTAAACAAAAATAAACAACTAATGGAGAGATAGCCAGAAAAGTAAAGAGTGGGACAAAATTCAGATTAAGTAGGGGGGTGAGGAGTTTGGAAAGACTGGACTGGTCGTTTCATGGACTTCCTGCCAACTGCCAAAGAGGAAGTGTTGTCATAGCAACAGACCTTTCAGCGAGTGCATGCCTTTTTACTCGAGTGGTGAATTAGATTAACTGACCTGGAGGCACTAAGAGGAGAGAGAGAGGGAGAGAGAGAGAGAGAGAGAGAGAGAGAGAGAGAGAGAGAGAGAGAGAGAGAGAGAGAAAGAGAGAGAGAAGAGCCGGAGAGAAAATGACAAAAAGAAGGAGGGAGAGAAAGAGAAACATTTAATGACCTCTCAATATTTTCTCAAAGGCTTGTGAGCTCTGCACTCCAAATCTAACAAATCTAAGCATTTCTACAGGCTGAATATTCTGTATTAAAGTCACCTGCCAATCATCATGTGAAATTTGATTAGGGACTAAGAGAGAGAGAATTCATCTGTAAGAGAAAAAAAGAGTAAGTTAAATAAAAGTGTGTTTCATGTGTGTCTCGTGTGTGTGTGTGTGTGTGTGTGTGTGTTAATACAGCAAGGAGTTCATTTGTCAGAGAAAGAAAGAGAGAGAGTTAAAAGTATGTGTGTGTGTGTGTGTGTGTGTTTATAAGAGAGTGAGAGAGTTAAGTGAGTTAAACGAATGAAGTAAGAGACATGGTGGAGTGAGTGAATGAGAAAGAGTGTATTTGTTTGTTTGTGTATGTATGCGTGTGTATGGATGAGATAAAGACGGAGAAAATTAGTAGATGAGAGTGAGTGCGTTTGTAAAAAAAATTGTGTGTGTGACTGTAAAGAAATTCTAAATTATTTTTTTTGTGGGATGCACAATGCAAATACATGTGTGTGTGTGTCTGTGTGTGTATGAGAGGGTTTTTTCACACCAAGGAAGAGGCCTGCTGGGTACACACAGGCAAATAAACACAGCAAGGTTTTGAATAATCATATGCTTTTGTGTGTGTGTGTGTGTGTGTGTGTTTTTGTGTGTGTGTGTGTGTGTGGACTCAAGGTTGCCCTGAAGTTGCAGACCACGTAGACACAGAGAGGAAGCGCTCTGTTTAAAAAAAGACACCAGCTGACTAGCAGGTCTGACCAACTGGGCCACAAAGCAAAGATGATTACACACATACACACACACTCACGCAGACAAATACACACTCACTCATACTTACACACACACACACACACATTCACATAACACACACACACACACACACACACAGGGAGACACAGACACTGATAAGCATACGCATACTTACCGGCTTACACACATACATACAGGACACTTTTTCCCTGTGTGTGTTTGTGTGTGTCTGTGTGTGTGTGTTTGTGGGTTTGTGTGTGTGTATGTGGGTTCCAGGTAGAAAGTGTGTGCCAGTTTGCTCAGATGAATACCTACCTTGGCAACTCAGGTGATGATAGGTGACTAAGGGAGTGCTGTATGAGAGCTCATACTGTACTCCAGTTCACACACACACACACACACACACACACACAATCTAATGGAGGAGAGACGTTTTCGGGGTTCTGCCATGCCATCGAATTTTGAATATCTCTGTGGTTTATTGATGTGAAACTGTTTATTTTCAGGCACAGGAGAGAGTCACAAAGTTCCTGGAACATTCTGCAGCTACTTTGGCCAGGCCAGTCTTGCTCATTCATAGCGACAGAGGGTTTTTTGTTAGTCAAATCCGCACCATGAGAGCCTACAGCAACATAACCTTACTGAGGACACAGATAACCCAGACACAATTATTACATAATAATGCTGAACAAGTTGTGTTTTATGACAACATGTGAAGCTAATGCTAAGCTAAGCTAATGCTAATAGCACCACTTTAAATACAGTGAATCATTCACACACACACACACACACATATGCACAGACACACACTCTCATACACACACACAGGGGCTATATTGCACCACTGTACTGTAGGTCCTTGTGCAAAAGATTATTTCCCAAGCATTAAAATGTCCCTGTTAACCCCCTAATTCTAGATATAATTACAGAGGTATTAAGCATATACTGTCTCTCTTGTCCTTTTATAACAACAGCTATACGGGTTATAGTTACGCAATAGATAAGAGACAACACAGACTCAGAAATAACACTGTGAGAGGATTTATTAACTGTGTATTACATGAGGACAATGGCTTCTGCATACAGGCAGAGTAGAAGCAGGACCATACACATTAAGTGAGGCATTGTGGATTAGCTGGGCTAACTACAGTAACTGGGAATTAGCCAGGCTAGCACCCCTAGTGCTTCGGACAATGTCACTGGCCTCCAGCGACTGTGTAAGGGAAGGGAACTAGCCATAAGCTTAAGGCCATGATACACGGGGCAACGTTTTGGGCAATGTTGCCGGGCAATTGCTTTTGGACACTTTTCTATTAAGATTGAGCAACATAGTTTGATTCTAGATGTATTTGATCGTCTCTGGCCACTTTTGGAGATAAGCCAATCAGAACACGAGTTTTAAGTCATGTGACCTCCTGTGAGCTTCAATCCGAATGGCCAATCAGCGAACTGAGGAAAGGCTGAAAGAGAACTTTAAATCAATGCTTTCCAGTGCGCAATGTACATCACCAGACACTGGTGGCTTTTAACACCAGAGAGACTATACATCAGTCAGGACCTCCCAGATTCCTTTCTTCTCTATGGCACAGTGAAAAACAGCAGAATCTAAACAGTAGAACCAAACTAACATCGGCTCTTTTTCTAGGGCTGAATTGGCCGTTATCTTCTTCGCTTGTTCGTCTCACATCACCAAAGAAAAGACTGGGCATGTGTATATCGCTGTGTG
>JAGFZM010000131.1:266359-278360 GCA_017657215.1 Limnothrissa miodon | reverse complement strand
CACAGACCAGCAATGGGAATAACTCCAGCCTGCATAAGTGGGAGTGCATATGTCACACTACAAACTCATCACAATACACAATTATCTTTCCCATCAGCCAATAGATTAGATTAGATTACATTACATTAGATTCAACTTTATTGTCATTACACATGTATAAATATAAAGTAATAAAATGCATTTCAGAGCTTGACAATGGTCTTTTCCCCCTCCCCCTTGTGAAAACAAAACCAGTGTTTGCGCCTCTCGCTCTGCTTTCCCCGTCTTTGGTGCTACAGTAACAGGGCTGTCCAGGGACCAGAGAGGCCCTCATGGGGCTGTGACAACTACAGGGCTGAGAATGGGGGCTGGGTGAGAGCTCAGACAACACAAATCAAACCCATGGCATGAATGCCATAACACACACACACACACTCTGACACGCACCTTCTCTCTGATGCACCTGGACGTTAGCAGAATACCGAAACAAAACAGACCATCTTGGTTCCACCCTCGGCCCCCAGACTGGGCTTGGTGTTCTTCTAAAGGTTCTAATCTACTGTCAGTTTAGGTTCTAAGCTCCATTGTTTTGGTTCTCTGACAGAGTGACTGGAGGCAACAGCCACCCTAATGCACTCTCAGCAGGACTTCTGGACATTCTAGCAGAAGAATGTGTGCGTAATGATTCTAGAAATTCCAGAACAGGAGCTGTGCGAACACACTTGTGTGGCCACTCAACTAGCTATAACTTGCCACATTTATGACCACAATAATCCAATAGCTGCCGACAATCACATGACTGATAATCTTTTCAGACGTCCTGCTTATAGAAATCCAAACACTAAAACCAACAGGTTTACATGAGTTGGTCAATTGTTAGTGGATTTCTTCAAGTGCCTATGTACACCAGTGTTTACTGGACAGATGCAGATGTTGCAAACAAATAAATAAACTGGATTAAGAAATTGCAATACAGCGGAAAATCTTGTGTTAAACTATATATATATATACATATATATATATATATATATATATATATATGTGTGTGTGTGTGTGTGTGTGTGTGTGTGTGTGTGTATGTATAAAACAAACTCAATAAGCCATTATATATATATATATTTATAAAACGGCTTATTGAGTTTGTTTTATACACACCATGAAATGCATTATCAGTTTCAAGAAGTTTCTTGATTATTCAACCAATATTCGGATATATATTTGGATGATTGACATTATCAGTATCAGATCAGAAGTCCTCTCCACGACCTGAGGATGCATGGAGAATGGGACAAAGAGTTCCACTCACAAATGTGAGCGTGTTCAGCCGAGAGCAAATTACACTCACACACAACACACACACACACACACACACAGAGACACACTAACACATGCACACAAGTCATGTTGACACTGCTGAAAGCAGAAGAAGTTAACAGGCCTCTTTTTCTAAGAAGGTGTAATATGTCGGCGGATCCTTTTAAGAGATAGCGAGCTGGTCTGTGTCGCCCTGACTCATTGCTCAAACACACTGAGGCACTAAGGAAAGGACTGCATCTCTGCATTGGATTCCTTTCTGGAGAATAACAACAATAAGCAAGTACACTCACACATGCCAACAGACACAGGGTGTGTAACACTATGCTGATCCTGAATAGGCAAAAGATATTGATTGAAACTAGCAGACATTCATAGAAACAGATCAATGACCTAAATAAGTTCAGTTCTATCTGTGTTTGACAAAGCAGCTTAGTAGTTTTATGTCTGTGTTATAAATGGCAATGTGGTAGCTTTATATATTTATTTGTTTTAAATAGCAATTAAATAGTTTATATTCTTTGTGTGAAGTGTACAGTTGATGTATATACTAATTGTTTCTATAATACCACAAACTCTAGTCTTGTCCGAACAAAACACATCTGGCCTCATACACACACACTAAGAACAGAACATCCTCTCTTATTCAGTCTCTCTCTCTCTCTCTCTCTCTCTCTCAAACAACCTGACAGAGCAGTTTTTCCACATTTCCAGCAGCCCATGCATTCACAGGTGCAGGTAGTGTGTGTGTGTGTGTGTGTGTGTGTGTGTGTGTGTGTGCGTGCGTGTGTGTGCGTGATCACTGTAGACACCATTATAGCCCTTACTAAAAAATGTCTGCATGAATAACACAAACACACACACTCAACATTTGTTTTCTTTTGACAGAACTTTGTGCCTCAAAAACTCAAAACATGTTCTTAGTACTCCTAGAAGAAATCTTGCTGCATGAGCACAATTTGCAACCATTCAAACACACAAACCACACAAACACACAAGATATTGCTGTTACAAAAGACTTGCAATAGGCCTACTCAGCAACATCTGAAGACTTGACCCAGGAAAAACCAGGGCACCTCAGTACTTTTGTAAGCTTTATATGGTGCAGGTGACTCGGTCTGGTGCTCAGCATCTTTTTCAGAGTCAAACTGATTCCAACATTCCAATTCAAAATTTTGTTGAATTCTGATTTCGAACATAATTCAACACTCAGCAGACCTAAGAGTACTGCTCCAACAGGTTAAGAAGTGGGATCTTGGCAATGGCCGCCTGTTGGCACTCTCTCTCTCTCTCTCTCTTTCTCTGTGTGTGTGTGTGTGGTGTAATAATCAACTTGTGATTTTGGACTTGGCGGCCTTGTCCTGAGAAGCTTATCATTCCGTTATTTGTATGGAGAGGCATTCTAAGATCTACACCATGCTTTCAGACTTTCCATTTAACATTTCGACAAACTTCCACTTCAACATCATAAAGTGAACGTGAAGTCTTTGTTCGAATTTACCCCGCGCAGCAATGTATGTTTCAACAGACTGTTCACAATCGTTTTTTCAACCATAACGGGTAGCACAAATTTATTCTAAATATACACCTGGTGAAAACCTAATGAAAAGCTGTTGCACACTCAGAGATACTGAGTTTAATAAACATAAACATAGTACTAAGACATTAAACTACAATAACTGAAAGACTGCAACTGACTGGAATGGAATATGTTTAGTCCCAAGATTTACTTAGATTTGTCAACCCCAGCCTACAATATTGCAAACACACTGGCCATCTTTCATCCAACAAACATGGAAACTGCAGAAGTATGACCACAGCACTTAAGTGTAATGTGTGAAGCTGCTGTCACAGCGTAAGGAATAAGAGGTGTTGGCAAACGTGGAGGTTGAAATGAGTAATCTGACTCTTTCCTAAACCAAAGATGGCCTGGTGTAGTGCCATGCCATGCAGCTCCAGCTGAGCTAATTCGTTTTACCTTGCAGCGTAAAAAGTGGGAGATTATGGCACAGTGCTTGGCCAGATTCTCAATCACAACACCAGGTGCAACAACATCACAACAACAGGTGTTGTCTCAGTCACAACACCTGCATACCTCAGTTCCAATGAGCTCTTTGACATTTAAAAGCACTGCTGTGGGAAACACCCAAACTAGCCGACAGTCTTTATCCCAAACACGACACAGGTCTGGCCTGTTTGTGACTCTACCCCTGTGCCCTCACGCCCTGTCCCCACTGGCAAGGAAACAGTCAGCTTACCCAATTCTCACATCTTGGAAACACAGCCTGTCCACCTCTAAGTTTGTGTCTTACTGCAAAATCCACTTTTACCAGTTCATTCCCATACCCGTAATGCAACCACTACACCATAATTTTCAAACGTTCAAAATTTTCCAACATCTGATGCTGTGTGTCACAACTCCCTTATCAGTGATTACAGAATTCATAGTTCATGCTCCCTAGTAGTTAATGTATTCAGCCCTGCTTACAGCTTGCATGTCTTTCTGAGCCTTCATTTCATCATCCAAGCAACAGTAATATGACAATAAAAATCCTTGAGGTCTTGAAGCCTTAGGGCAACTCTTTTTTCCAGTAGAAATTATCACCCCCTCCTCTTCCCTTGACTGTACTGCATTATGTGATGTGACAATGTGATTCCTATTGACCTATTAAAATCAACCTCTCTTTCACCCAGACCACAAATATGAAACCTTGGGCAAAGGATTAAGCAAGATAATTATACCAGTATGGAGGGTTTCAATGCTGCCACTAATGCCAGCAAGCACAATCCTCACATGTCAAAGAAGGGGGAGTGGGACGTTACTGTTTATAAAACTACTTTGAAAACTATGTTTCACTCATAAACCACCGAGTTTATTTCAAATCAAGGTGAACAATGTCCTGTGTTATCAAGTGTGAATTTAGAGAAATGTGCGTGCTAGTAACTTGCACAATAATGAACACATTTGCATATATGTGTATGCACACACACACACACACACAAGTAGGCAAACACAAACAACTAAGGATATTGAATACAATACGGAATACGGAAGTTGCGTTTTAGCCAAGGTCAATGACAAGCTAAAAAGATGTACATAACTGCATAGGATGGCATTAACATAAGGTGACCTACATATCCGCTGAAAGTTGGGGCAATCCATTGTGCCCAAAGAACTGAATGGCACTGAAGCGATGTCATGGTTTAGAACCCCAATCTCCATGGAAACCAGGACTCCACTGGGCAAGCTTCCAGGACCCCCCCCACCACTCCCCCCATGTGTGTGTGTGTGTGTGTGTGTGTGTGTGTGTGCCACCATGGTACGAGAACGCATAGAACTTTTTTTTTGTCCTCAGAAACAGAGGCCTCTTGCTAAACAAATCCTAATTCAGAAATGACAAGAGAAGTTTAGGATATAAACTGAAGATGTAGCCTATTGCCGTATCAGTGGAAATGAACATAACTCACAAATTTCATTCACAGACTATAGACTGACAGAATACAATACTATTTTGAGTAGGCTATCAAATAAAACTACTATTACTACTATAGCCCTACTACTATTAGAGTAGGCTATCAAATAAAATCCTTTTTTTTTTTTTACTGTGCAACGCAACCGTAACCAAAGAAATGTTTGCGCAGAGTAGGGGCAGTTACTCAACCATTCTATTTTTTAAATGAAGCCATAGCGTTACAAAAGTGAGGTTTGAGACTCCTAGCAATCCAAAACGCCTAACGGTTGCCGACAAGCAACTGGGATTTATATCCCCAACGAGAATTTCATGTCACTGTACCTGATTCGAACAGGTGTTCCTCTTGTTCTGAAAACATGGAACCAAGTCCAGAGAAACCGCAAAACCACAATGCTGTTAAAAAAAAAAAAAAAAAGAAAGAAAAAAGGGAAGCACGACTTTGACGGAAGGTGCAGTTACATCAATTGCAGGTGTGCTTATTTTACAGGATTGAAAGTTTCTCTCCAGGTTGACTCCTACTAAAACGTCACTCCCAGAATTGCTACCAGGTAGTTGATATGGAATCGGTCTTCTGGGAGTGGTTGTGTACAGTTTGCGCACCAGTTAACTCTTGCCTTTCCGTTTCGGTCGGTGCCCCAACGGCGGTCGACCGCACAAACCAGTTTACAACCTGTCAGTCTAGATAGAGATCATGACAACCAATACGAAAACTGCGTTAAAAGAAACTGCAATTTTTGCTACAGTAGGCTATTACGAATGTATAGGCCTACTACAATATTACTACAGTAAATTGACTATTTTGGACTCTGCATACTAAAACAGGCAAATCATGTTGTTCTGCACAGTGAAATAGTTGGATAATAAACTACAGAAAAAAACACAATTTTCCTATTACACAATGCATTTTTGGGGACTGTTGACTGAAGAAGAATAAATATACACACCAAATGCAGCACAGCTTGCTTTTCGAGGCAGTGGTCGGTCGGGTGTAGAGTGAGAGAAAGCAGGCGGATCCGATCGGCCGGTTTGGGGGTGTTATTTGGGGGACGTTCTGTGCGCTTGTTGAACTGGCAGGTCACACAAAAGAACCAACCGGGGGCATTAGCATGCAGAGCAGCAGGCATAAAACTTGTCTGTTAGTAGTTGCAGTGGTCCATGACCATAGGGGATGTGTGCCGGAGAAACACTAAAATGCCTCAAAAGAGTTTCCACTTACTAATTCAAGATTTTAAAGTAGGCCTCCTTAGTCTGTAAAGAGAACTTGGGCACTTGACCAGATTAACGGTTACGTGCCTACGTGCCATAATTCCGTGAAAGCCTTAATTATCCTGTACGGACCTGACCGCCTCCCAGGAGGCCTACTGTCCAAATTAGAAACATTCCACAAAGCACATATCTCCAAAGGGTATCACAAATCAGATCACAAGCCTTCTAAAAACAAATTTAGCCTTTTAGCGCCGTGCTCTGCACTTGGACAGGCTATCCTTTCTAGAGACACATACTTCTGAGACATGACAGGTTTGCCAGAGAGTCTTAAACTATACTGAGTGTCTCAGCGAACACAGGCAACTTCTTCTCTATGGAATGTATCAATTTTGAACATTCTGCATTGACATGCCTGTTTAGCTTTCAGTACCACCTTCAAATGAAGTTGAATATGATCAACTAGAAATTATTTAATTATCATGCACAAAGGCATCGCACTATTTACAGTGCTTGCTACAAACGTCCACTTTTCTACTACAAACTTTAGTGGAGAAGACCTAACAAATGTTTTACTGGCACCGAGTGTTCACATTGTGTATCGCATTCTATTATTCTTGTCAGGATCACGGCCATGAGGTCGTGATCTGGCGTCCTCTGGTGGACAGCTTGTGTGTTTTGTACCTGTGTGTTGCTTCTGTGTTGGCCACACCCCCTTCCCTGCTCTGTCCTTGTCATTGTTTGCACCTGTACTAGATTGTCTGGTTATTGGTTCATTGGTGGTGGTATTTAAGTGGGTTCTCTTCAGTCTGTCTTTGTTAGTCTGTCTGTGCACGCTGGGGAGATTGTTTGTGGAGAAGTCTGGTTAGTCTGTGTTAAGCCTTGTTGTCTGTGTCTGTGTCTGTGTCTGTGGTCTTACCCGTGTTACATCCAGCTATATGTGTTGTCATTGTTAGCTGTGCGATCTGTAGTCTGTGTTTAGTTGTGTGAGCTAAGCTTTGTTTAGTGTAGCAATTTGTAGTGTAGTTTATGTTCAATGTATCAGTCGATGTTCTGTTGCTATCAGTGGTCTGTGCTCAGTGTTAAAGTATCTGTAGTCTCTGTTCAATCTGTGTTTAGTTTTACATGTAGTCGGTGTTTGTTTTGTGTTTGTTTTTGTGTGTTTAAGTCAGTGCTCAAAGTCGCTGTCTAGTCTTGCGTTGGTGTGCGTGTGGTGTGGTGTGCGTGCGTGCTTTGTTGCTGTCTGTAGTCAGTGTTAGTGGTGTAGCTGTGTTCTGTGTGCCCAGTTATTTGTGTAAAATGGAAGTTTTGTGCCCACATGATTCTGCATTTGGGTCCCATCTGCAAAAACCTGACAATTCTATTGTGTGTGTGTGGTTGTGGTTTGGTGTTTTTTTTTTTTTTTTTTTTTTTTTTTTTTTTTGGTGACCGGTCTGCTCGAGGTGGTTAAGCTATCTACTACAAAGCGAACACTTAAAACACCCACAAAGAAGTACTTTGTAAAGAGATGCTTTGTATCTATAATTAACCACTAGAAAAGCAAGCAAAGGAAAATAAAATGATATACATTTTTGACAATTTTGCTGATGGTCTTCATTTAGTCTTGGTCAGAATGCATTTTATGTACAAAATGGGACTATTCAAAATGCACTATTTTATTCTGTAGCCTTATTGCTCAGAAGCTTTAGACCTCACCAAGAGCTGATATATTTCTTGAGAGATTTTTTTTTTTTTTTTTTTTTTTTTAAATATATGTTTAATGACTGAACATGAAACAAGATTGAGTGAGTGCATGTCTGTATGCAAGGGTGTAGCACCAAAATTCTGGGCCCTATGCACATGCTTTCCTCACTGTGTGTGCTTCACTTCGTTGTGTGCTGAGTGTATTTCACTACTTCCTGACTTACACACAGCAAGTTACTAATGTGCATGTACACAATATAGGCTTACCTTATCTGCTTCTGCGTGTGGCAACCCACTCTCTACAGCAAGCATTGGACTACTGGCCTTCTCAGAGACAACAGCAGTGGCGATAACAGGGGTCTCCCAACGTGGCTCCGCAGGGGTTCCGCAGGCCTGCCCCCTCCCCTGATTGTTCCAATCAGAGCCCAGTTCCTCAATGCTCTCGTACACCCCATCCTCCATTAGATCCCAGATCTTAGCGCTTTCAGAGTCTTGCTCTTGCCCGGGCACCATCTTTGCCTCAGCAGGAGGGCTTGGCCTTGTCTCCACAAGGTCCTCATACACACAGTCTCCAGGGTCCTGGAAGGGCAGCGGTGGACCAGCTGGGAAGAATTTGCTGAGGTCACTGCTGTCCCCCTCATCCTCAGCTTGTGTGTGCCCGGGGGAAAGCTCTCCATTTTGGTCCACCTCCACCGCCTCCCCCTCTCCCTCCTCCTTCTCCCTGTACTGGGAGGAGTCCAAGCCATTGTTGGTTGGCCCGGGGGAGAGAGTCATGGCAGGCACCTCTATAGTGGTCTCGTAGAGTCCTTCCGGTTCCTCGTCCTCTTTCTGGTTTGGATCCGGCTCAGTGGCAGCAGCTAATTTCTCGTCTTTGCTCGTGTACGATGCGGCATCTCTGTCTGCTGCGCTGGTGGGAACAGGTCCGGCACTCGGGTCGGGGTCCAGAACTCGGACGTAGCGCGCTGGAATGTAGAAGGGCTTGGTGTTGTGGTCTTTGCACACATGCCACCAGTGGGCGTTGGTGCGGCTGACAAGGATGTAGCAATCATCTGGCTGGATGGTAATGCACCTGCCCTCCTTGGTTTTGTACTCATACGGGAACAGCACCAGGACAAGCTCAGTGGAAGCCATCATCGCGCTCAACCAGTGCTAAATGTCAGCTGGCCTCATGGATGAGTAGCAGGTCAGAGGTTGCATTCAAGAGGACATTTGGTCATCTGTAATTCCAAGACCAAAACAAACGGACAAAATGCAAATAAATACAGGCTTATGTAAAATCTTAAAGTCTAGCCTGCAACAGACTTGACTTATTTTAAGCTCGAGTTAATGAGCAGATCTTATGTATACATCTCCAGACATGTCATCACAAAGCTTGTCTGTTTTCTTTTTCCTTCAACAACATTACAGTTCAACTCCAATCTAATACTGTACATGGTGATTTCAATGGCTGTGGTTTAACACAACATCAGAACCTGGGTGCATTCAACCCACATCCCAGTCAAAAGTCAAAACTGAAAACTGGTCTGAAATCAGTTCACTCACTTCCCATTTGTACGGCATGTGAAAAAGTTACACTGGCACAGGATCTTTTCAGGTATGCATTAAACATGTCGCTTTTGTGAGGAACCATATAAATGCAGTTTAAGGATACATTTAACAATACATTTCATTGTAAAACACTTGTATGCTTGTAATTGGTTTTATGGGATGGACATGTCATGTCATTTTATAGACCCCCTCTGCCAGAGAAGGAATACTGAGTTTCTGGGTTGTTGGCAATTCCGAAATGGAAGTTTTCCTTCACCTGGATTTACCATATAGGAGACTCTCATCTGGTTTAACACAGAGTTCAAAACACTAAATCACATTGTTTTTATTATGGTGGTTTTCACGTCACCAAGAATGTAGCTGAACCAGACAGTTTGTTTCTGATGGCTGCAGGATAACAGGGAGACTAAAGGCTTGGTCATGGTACTAATTTTACCTTTGCTGTAGGAAAGGGCACTAAAGGGTATTGTGTGTGTATATATTGTGTGTGTGTGTGTGTGTGTGTGTGTGTGTGTGATAGAGAGAGAGAGATAGTCACAAATGTTGTCACAGGATGTGGTTGTATGCTGCAACAAGAACAACCAAGCAAATTCACAGGTGAAAAGCAACATTCACAACACACAGGCAGACAGACAGACAGACAGATACAGGGCTGCCAACTCGCATGCATTGAGCGTGAGACACACGCTTTTGACTGTCTTCACACGCGCACACGCCATACTTCCGATGTCACACGCCGAAAATTCATTTTATCTATCTGATCTATGCGTCAGCTGAAACACTTCCCGCGACCGATCGCGAACAGGCAGAGGTGTTATAGCCTCTTATAGCCTGCAGAGTGCTCCCAGAGTGCTCCCTAAACGTAGATTAGATGCTCGCTCCCCCCCCCCCCCCCAGTTCCTTGGAAAAATCTCACTCCAAGGTTTATTTAATAGTTGGCAGCCCTGCAGATAGACAGACAGGGACAGAAGAGAGACAGATACACCAATAGAACAGGAAAGTCTACATCACACACAAACACTATACTGCAATCTCAGGTTGCCATATAAGGTCTTGGTGTACATTTCACAACTTTGCTTCCCAACATTACCACTACAGGCTAATTGTAAGCAACTCTCCATTGTCATTACCATGGAAACAGCTGCTCTGTGGCATCAAGTGAGATGGATAAAACTGTGTTTTTTAGGTGTAAATATTAGGCTACTAGTGATGTAATCCGGGACATGTCCAAACAGAGGCTGCAAAAATGAGTCATGCTGTATGAGCCATCATCACGCCTAACTCCGTAACATGTTGGAAAAGTATTTTAGAGGGCTGCACGAGCCGGAATCTTTTTGTAGACTGAGTGAGCGCATGTATTTTTTCGTGTATGCATGTATTTGTGTGTAAGTTTGTTTTTGTGTGTGTATGTTTGTTCGTGCATGTACAGTATGGGAGAGAGAGAGAGAGACAGGGAGGAAAGAGCAAAAAGGTTAAGAGCGGCCACTGGTCATATGAGGCCATTCCAATGTATGTCCACTCTCAACACCTCAAGAATTTCTGGAAAAGAAAAACACTTTGAAACAAACGTGGACTAAAAGCCTTGATAAACTGGTTGGCTGAACTAACCAGGCTGAAATGATACAATGTGCACAATAAATCCTAAATCAAATCTCTATTGAATCACACCTAATACGAAATCTGTCCTAAGATATCATTGTATTAAGACGGCCATCTGTTAAAGCAGGGCTAAGCAACGTTCTGTTTTTTTCTCTCACAAGCTCCCTCTAAAGACAGCTGTATTGCATTATATTGCACTGCATTCTAGGAGGCAGACCGCTGCTGTTGAACATTGCAAATGCTGTATCTACCGTTGTAGGCCACAGTGGCGCATTGTAACACCATTCATTCGCCGTGTAATGACTCATTTTAGCATCCTAAACAGTATGAAACGGATTAACTGAAAAATGTTGCTTAGTGGGCCTTTAAGACTGCCATTGAATTCTTAAATATAGCAGTTCACACCCACAGGCCAGAAGAAATAAAACCCCTGATATTCCATTCTCCAGTTAGAACTGCTGAAGCTTTCTGGATAGAAAGTGAATTCTCTTCAAGCTCCAAATAGAAGTCCAGTTGCCTATAACGTAAAATTATGACTATCATGACCTGAATTAAAGAGAACCTTCACAGACTTAAATATAGCCATTACTATTATATAACCATAACCATTCACAGACTTAAATATAACCATTATACCATCACTAACATGCACTTGCAATAACACAAACCACACAAGGAAGTTTGCTGCTTACTACTATAAATTTTACATAAAACATGTCATTCATTAACTTAACCGTCTCTCTCTCTCTCTCTCTCTGATCCAAACAGGTTTTGGTAGTTCGGCTGTACCTTCTTCATGTACGCTGAAAACTCTCAAGAACTTGTTTTCTTTTCTTATCCTTTGCCTGAGTGGCAGAATGACAGACTCAGAATCCACAGTGAAGTTTTTCTTTTCTTTCCATTCCCAAATCTCTGCTGTCTCTTTGCCTGTGTGTAGGAAGAAAGAATGTCAAATAGTAGTTGTGCCGAAGTTCCTAAGGCTTCTTTTTAGAGACAGTGTGTGTGTGTGTGTGTGTGGGTATGTCTATGTGAGGTGTATGAGTAACTAAGTAAAGTATTTTGGATAGAGAGAAGTTGAGCCTACCCCTCGTTTCCTGTTCTGCAGGCTGAGGGAACCATGGCGTCATAAAAGACTGAAGAGAAACTGAACTGAGGAAGGAGAGAGAGAGAGAGAGAGAGAGAGAGAGAGAGAGAGAGAGAGA
>JAGFZM010000131.1:191366-252589 GCA_017657215.1 Limnothrissa miodon | reverse complement strand
TAAATTCAATCTGCCACTCTGAAAATGGGATAGCACTCTGCAGTTAAAAAAAGATGAGTATTCTATTCTTGACAGATCAGAATTATCCATTTTTAACCGGTTACAGATAATTTATGTTATGTTTTACATCCCTATTCACTACTGCAATGGCCTCTTAACATGCCTACCCAAAAAGACCATTAAGCCCCTTCAACTCATTCAAAATGCAGCTGCTAGGGTCCTTACAAGAACAAAAAGAATTGACCATATCACTCCAATTTTAAAATCCCTGCACTGGCTTCCTGTAAGTTTTAGAATTGATTTTAAAGCACTGTTACTTTTATTTAAATCTATGAATGGCAAAGGACCTGTTTATATTTAAGACATGTGTCAGAAATCTACTCCACTAAGGTCTCTAAGATCTGTGGAAAAGAATTTGTTGATCAGACCCACTGTAAGAACAAAAAATGGTGAAGCAGCTTTCTCCTACTATGCTGTGGAACCAACTTCCAGAGAATATAAAAAATGCACCGACTGTTGACAGTTTTAAATCCAGACTCTCTGACGCGTACTCCTAATGCCACCTAATTTTATTTATTTAGTTTTATTTATTTATTTATTTTGGTTTTATTATTAATGATGATTTTAATGATTATTTTAACACATATATTTGTATTTCTTTTCTTTTTTATCTATTTATTCATCTTTTTTATATTTTTTTATTATTCTTTTATTTATTTATTTATTTATTGGGTTTTATTATTAATGATCTTTTAATGATAATTTTAACATGTATATTTGTGCACTTGAAATTTTTAATTTTCAAAATGTAATTTGTGCTGTTATTAATGCAATCTCTGAACTGTTTTATCTGTACAGCACATTGAGTTGCCTTTGTGTATGAAATGCGCTTTATAAATAAAATTGCCTTGCCTTGCCTTGCCTTACATGTTAATCGAGAATATCACTGACACATTAATTGCCTAAGCATCAAGCCTACACGCGAGACTTTCCCCGCTCAAGAACTCATTCTCCAAACATACACTTGAACATGCGCACACATAGGGAAAACAGATCACACACACAGGGCGCTCACACAGACAGAGCACACACACACACGCACACACACCAAACTCACTTGGTGAGTAGTTTCTTCTTAATTCCACTGCGACACAGGAGCACGTAGTCGCCCAGAAGACGCAGCTTCTGCCGCAGTGTTTGCACAGTCGTCATGGTTTCAGCATGTTCGTAAAGGTCAGGGTTTAGAAGGTCAAGGTTGAACAAGGGCTCATTCTCAATCTGAGCAAACAGCTTAAGGACCTGTCTGGAGACCTGACACACAAACACACACACACACACACATACAGTGCGATGAAGCAGAATGCTGAACCAGCTGTTGGCTAAACTCAATGAACTCAGCAAGTTGAAAGGGTGTGTGAATAGGTAATAGTGTGACTGTGTGTATGTTTGTTCGGTGTACTGGCAAATCTCTTCACCTCTCGTGGCGTCAGGTCCCAGTTGTGCACCAAACGTGACGGGATGACGATGGCATCACCACGGTGACAGGACTCACAGTAGTACTGAGCTGAGAACTCACAGAGCTTGGCTCTGCCCATGGAAACCCCAATCTTCTTCTTACAGCCTGCACACACACACACACACACACAAACAATAATAAACATACACAAGCATACACACAGGTGTTTGATCAGTATACACACACACACAACAGTCCAATAGAAGAACACAAACACACAAAGAGAGGAAACTAGTCACGCACGCACACACCTACAAAGCAGGACAGACACTTTCCCTTTCACTCTTTATATCTTTCACACACACAAACATCCACATACACACACGCCCACACATATCTACGGAACAGAAGAAATACTCCCTCTCACACTCACAAATATCTACAGAACTAGAGGAATTCTCCCTTTTACACACGTACGCACACACAAATACGCACCTGCACATCTGAAGCCCTGTGTGTCCAGCCCTCTTTCAGTGGGTACGACAATCAGGTGGGGCAGCAGCGCCGCAGCTTCCCCCTTCAGTCGATGCTGGACCAATCGCTGCACACATCCCTGTACTAACCCTGCCCCTGAAGCACTAACCCCTCCCCTTCCTCCACCTCCTGCCACATGCCCTGCCGCCTCTGCAGACATCACTTCCTCCTCGTCCTCCTCAGTGTCCAGGTACGAGTCGAGCGCCCCGCGGATGAGCGACCTCCAGGCACGCGCTTCCTCGCCGCTCTCGGCTCGCAGTGTGAGGGTCGCCCCCGTCGATGTCACAACCTTGAAGAACTCCGGCCCGCCACGGGCTGCGTCGGGCACCACGTCTCGCACTGTTTGGATGGCATGCCGGAACAGTGGAGCCTTGTGTCCTCCTTCGCCACTGCCGATGCTGGCACTGTCGTCACCGTCACCGATCGTTTGCCATCGGAAGCCTCGCAGGGCCTCCAGGGACAAAGACAGCAGTAGAGGCGCCCAGTGGCCCTGAGAAGGGTCCTCCGGCTGGGACAGAGGGGAGAGCGAAGGGCCCTGGGCTGACAGCCGGATGTGCTGGTAGACCACTGCCTCTTTGATGGCATCGGGCTCCGGGTCGGCCGGACGGGTCCAGTCTAGACTGAGTATCGGAGGAGGGGGAGACGGGAGGCTGTGGGCGTGTTCTGGGCTCGCAGGGGGGGAGGCGGGCGTCAATGACGACATGGGTGATGATGGTGTCACGTCAGTGGGCGTTTCGCTTTCAGACGGCTTCACCGCGGGAGCTTGAAGCACCTCCCACTTGTCGTCGGGGCCTCGGTTGAGTCGGGTCGCCGGGCGGATCTTGGCGACGGCCTCGTGGATCCGCTCCAACCAGTCTTCAGCCTCGCCGCGGCTACCGGCGCGCAAGTGCAGGCGCTTGCCCCCGGTGAACGCCAGCATGAAGCGGCCACCCTCACCGTCACCATGGAGATGGGCGTCCTCGCAGCGCAGGAGCGAGTGATTGTCGCAGGCGCTGCGGTCCTCGGGGTCCAGGTAGAGGCGCAGCTCGAATGGCGACAGCTCGCAGTGATGCTCCCACCACATGCCCACCGCACTACGCTTCTCCAGGGTACCCAGCTTCAAGAGCCCGCGGAACGGGTTCGACAGACCTGCGGGGGGGCAGACAGGAGGAGAAACATGGTTCACGCTGGCTTTAAATGCTATGCATATGTAATCATAAATATATGCACTAGATCCAACGATGGGCTCTGGAACGTCTGTCAATAGAGCCACCATATTGGACAAATTCAGCTCCATTGTATTAAAGTGCTGCAGGGTTTTACAGGAATAAAATGCATATTTTCATTCCCATGTAGAAATGTAATTACTCTGCCTTCAAATTTAAAACATTATTCTAGGGCATCTTTAGAGAAAGCTATTCCTTTTGCACATTTATGCCAAAAAAAAAATAAAAAAATGTGTTTTCTCCCATTAAACTCCTGTCAAAATTGGCCGTGCCAATATGGCAGTCAAATTGACGCATTGCACCTTACAAAACTTTGTTAACAATGACGCTTCTACGTCTATATTTCTATGTTTGTAATACTCTTCTTTCTTCATCTACTTTGTTGTGCTTATGTCGAGTTTTGACAATAATATTATTCAAACCCACGGAACAGGTTGGACAGTGGTGGGAAGGGTGTGGGAGGGACAGAGACTGTGATGAGCTGAGAACAGATACAGAGACAGAGAGAGAACAAGGCAGGCCAAAAGACAGGAAGAAGGAAACACGGAAAGAGACAGTGTGACAGAGAGATCTCTCATGATTATGTTTTTTACATGTTCATTTTTTTCATGTCTAATGTTAAGAGTTCATAAATTATTCTGTTCTTAGGTTAGTGGATAATATTACTGACATAAGACTGAACCCCAAATTGCTCCTGGTGGCAGGCTGGAGCCTTGCATTGCAGCCCCCTCTACTGGTGTGTGAGTGTGTGTGAAAGGATTGAGTGAATGCCATAAGTAGGCGGTGCGTGTATATGACCACGAGCATCATGTGTGGGAATGCTAGAAACGTAATTTCGATTCCTCTGTATGTCCTGATGACAAGACACTATTATAGTGGGCAGTAATTTGGTACTGAGTGAGTGTGTACCAGTGATGCGCAGATCAACGTCCAAATGACTCTCAACCAACTAACTCGCCTGCAACTCGGAGCGCAAAAAGTTATTATGATCATATTTTACCCGACCTGCTTCCTGACCCGCAATTTTTTTAAGTTGTCTATGCTGGGCTATGTAAAACTGACATTACCCTAGGCTACTGATTGATAGGCATTTAAAAATAAGCTTACTGTGGGATTGCTCAGTTCAACATGTTGGGGGAAGCCAGGGCGATTGTCCTGTGCCAGTATTCATTTTAAAATGTAATTGTCCTAATGTTCAACATTCAAGATGAATGAGGATTTCCCATGAGAAAGCCAGCACTATGCTCATCGTATTTCATTGTCTCAACAAATGTCTCCCATACTTTGCTCTTTCTGTTCGTGTGTTTTAGGAGCTTCCACTCCCCAGTTTTCACCTTCTCTCTTACCGCTTCCATCTCTAACTGCATTCTCGTGCTGCATAGGCTATTCACGCCAGTTATTCAGCCAATAAAGTATTTGTTTTTAATAGAAAATTTTGTCTACTATAAAAATTACAAAAGTTTAAATCGGTATCTTTATTTCAAACGACCCGTCCAACCGGTGGACCGCAGGCACACGCTCAAGTTGGATCAATCCACGCACCACCGGTGTACTGTATGTGGGTGTTTATTTTCAAACTCTGCTCTTCTCTCATGCACTGTTTCCTGTTTTGTAGTGTCAGGAGTGTAACTCCAGTGGACCCGAGACCTAGAAAGTCACGAGAGAAGAGAGGAGACAAGCATGACCAGACACACACACAAACACACCACTTCCTCTTTAGCAGCTGTTCCTTTGGTGACATAATTGTTATTACTGGTAATCTGTTGTTCAGTTTGCCAGAAATCCACTGCAACTTCCTCACACATTTGCTTCAATGTCTTACTTTCATCTCCAAATTTTCATCCAAGTTTGTGGAAGAATTGCAGCAAAAATGCAGTAAATCTAAGCCAACACTATTTGTAAGGGTTTGCCTTGGTTTCAAGACATAAACACACGCACACATGCACACACCTCTAGTTTGCCTGCTCTTTACCTACTAGTCAACAGTGGGCACTTTTTACAAACTTTTTTTCAAACTTCAATCTGCTTTTTTACCAGTATGTACCACACACACACACACACACACACACACACAGTCCTCACCTATCTGCCTGCGGTGGACAACGCTGGGAGCAGTTTGGGGGACTTCAGGTTCTGGAGGCGGAGACAGATAGCCGTTCGTCAGCGCTGCTCCAAAGGCGGGATGATCCGTCAGACTACCGCACTCAACTGTGAAGTCGTCCTCCGAAATCCAGGAAGTGGGGTTCTGGCAAAACAAAACCGGTTGAGCTCAAAGAACAGGGCACTCAGGTTGAGCTCAAAGAAGAATGCAACCCTCAATTGCAATGTCCATTTTGGATAACTTTGATTTAGGGCACATAATATGGTATTTCCCACCATATACTAATGCTAATAACCACTTTAGCACAGCTACTAATAAGGCTGCTACCTGTTATTCTGTCAAATCAGAAGCTAAAGCTAAAGCTTAGTGACTTTTTTGCAAGAATCTTCAATAACTGTTGCTGCTCTTAACTCTGTCCTATGGGTAATGTTTTTTTATAGTTATGTGCTCCTCCTTCGATGACAGACAGAGAAATGGTCAAATCAGAAGTGCACAGCACTACATATGCTAACCAATCAGGACCTGTGAAATTGTTATATACAAAATATAAAATAAAACTGTTAACATAGGACAAATTTACACCATGTTCAATAGTACTTCTGCAAACAATGGTCTCCTAGAAACGCAGTAAGTGGGTCCTCCTCACCTGGGTGTCTGTTGATTTACGCCTGCTTATAGTGCTTACTGATCGTCGTGGATACACAGTTGGCTCAGCAGGGCTTGGCGAGGCGAGGGTCAGTTGATTGGTTTTCTCTGTGTTGTCTGTGGTCGCTGTCGAAGAGTCAGAGGTTATTGCTGTGGACACTGTAGGTTTCATATGGGTGGGGTTTACCGCTGGAGCCTCAGGGGAACGGTTCCGTCGCATTGGGCTCCTGTCACGCTTCTGTCTTAGAACCTCCACTTTCGTGTCTGTTAAAGTGCTCTGCTCCGCCTGCGTGTGTGTTAGAAATGCGTTCCTGTTGAGTGTGTGTGTGAGTTGTGCACTGGCGGCTAAGGTCTGTGCGAGGTGTGTTTCTTTGTTACATGGGTCACTTGCTGGAGTCGAAGTGAATGGAGTCTCACTATTGTCCAAGGGGGACTGATGTGTCTCTCTGATCGGGCTGTGTGTGAGGTGTGTATCTTTCGCCGGCATGTGTGTGTCTGACACGTTCTGGATTCGTGCATCAACAAGATCGTCGTCTCTAGTTGTGGCCGATGGCGGATTTGCATTCAAGGTCTGTGCGATGTGAGAGTGAGAGTTTGCTGAGTACAGTGTGTGATGGGTTGATGTGAGGTGTGTGTCACGGGTGGGCATGTGTGTGTCCACGGTGTATGTGCGTGTGTCCGCGGCGCACGTGTGTGTGTCGTTGTCTGAGCTGCTGAAGGCTGTGCTCTCAGACAAATGGTCACCAGTAAGGCTGGACATGTAAGAATCTTCCCTCATGGAGTCCTGACTGGAGGTCGTGCTCTCTCTGTTACACACAAACACACACAAAGACAGAATTAAATAAACCACCTTTCACACACATGATCTTCCTCTCTCTCATTTTTTTAAACGTCTCCATGCATTTATCACCATTTACCACCAGAGAGAGAGAGAGAGAAAGATTAAGTAGTTAAGCAAAATGAAAATTGCAGATCTGCTCATTCTTTGGCTAATTTGTGCGAGCCATTTGTTTTGCTCACTGAAATGATAATTTCTCTTTCCCTCCCTTGCTCAAATCCCTAACTAAGTAAACCACCTTTCACACTCATGGTCTCCCTCTCTATTTTCAACAAACACACACACAACTCACACAAGAGATAATCAAGTAAACACAGTCATGCTCTCTCTCATTCTCTATATGCCTGCTTGGTGGACGCATGCATTATTCAACACTTTATCTTTCAACACACGCACACACACGCATGCACACACACACATCCACATCAACACACAGATGCATACACACACGTATGCACGCCACACACACAGATGCACAGACACACACACACACTCACTCTCTGTAAGGCTTCTTGGTGTTGGTGTGGCCTATCTCCCCCCATGACTCCCTCTCTGTGCAGCGGATCTCTGTGCCCTGCAGAAGGCTGTCCGAGCTGAGGCTGGACGACAGCTGCGACGAGCCCGTGGTGTCTAGACTCAGGTTCGACGACCGCATCTCTGCCTCTCCGCTGCCACCGCAACCCCCGCCTCCACGGCCCACTGCCACATCGGAGCCCCCCGACGACGACTGAGAAGCCGTGTCCCAGGATTCCTTGCGCTTCCCGTTGCTGGCAGCATTGCCATTGCCATTGGCATGGAGCGTGGCAGAGTCGGAGGGCGGCGGAGGGCAGAGGCCGGCAAGGACCAGTGGCGTCACGGTCCACTCGTTGAGCACGGACGACTTGTACGAGAGCTGGAAGGAGAGCGAGGCCAGGCCCTGCAGCAGGCTCAGCAGCACCTCCCTGTCCTCAGTGTCCAGCAGCAGCGCCCCCTGCTGATAATACCTGCCAATGACAACACAGATATGTAGCTTGTTGATCAGCTTGCACTTTGCCCCCTGAATACATTGTGGGAAAAAACTGGTCTCAAAAGACAACACATGGGCTGTAACCCTCAAACAAACACTCAAACAAATCTAAACACAACAAACCACGGCCAATCAATCGACAAGATGGTAGAGGAAGCGCATTAACTCCCACCCCATCTTGTTGCCGATTGGTTTGCTGTTGTTTGTTATGTTAAAGTTCATTCAGGTTTGAGTATTACAGACCCTGTGAAAAAAATACCTTAGAACGATTCAATTTTCTTCCCATACGTGAACACTCCGAACGCACCCAAACCCCTTAATAACAAACAGACCCGAGACAATAACCATTTTAATTATGGAAGCCAGCTGGGCTCTATGCTAAACTAAGAACAGTGACTAACAATGACAAGCAAGATTATATATTCCATGAAAACACAGTGGAGGGGAAAAAAAACAAAGACAGAAATAAACAATAAGTACAAAACAGAGAATAAATGGAAACAAAAGAGTTACGCATCAGCCCCACGTTTTGAGTATTCTTACTTGTGACTTTCACACAGAAGTAAATCACAGTGCAGACGTTTCTATTGTGTATTCCCTCATCATTCTAGGGCCAGAGGTTGAGGAGGAAGTGTTTCTCAGTGTCTCAGCGTTAATAGAGAGACTGTAAAGAGCAGTGGTCTATAGAAAGTCACAGTTTTTCCTGAAGCTGAACTATGTGAATCCAGAATAAGGTCAATATTCTGATTAGAACATCCTGAATGATCTGTTTACATGTGTGCAAGAGGCTTGTGAATAAACTGCAACACACACTTGATTAAAGTACAATACAATGATGTGATTAAGGTGTGTAAACAACCAATATTTAGTTTTTATGATCAAGGTGTGTACTGTAAATATCCAGTATTCTGTTCTGATATGATGAAGGTAATTTAGAAGATTACAACTGGCACAAGAGATTAAAATGACTCACTCGCAAAACAAATATTGCCGACATTTAATTTAGGACCGGAATATGCCCTGCATGTTACTTAGTTAACGTTCCTATCTAGGTGGAAGTTCATACAAAAAAATAACAAAATAAATAGCAGCAGTAAAAATGCGGAAGGCCTAGTACCTGTAAACCTCTACGCTGCCACATAAATTTAAAAAAAAAATGAAATCCTCTCTCTGCATTAATTAATAAATTAATAAATGTCCATAAAAAGGGTTTGCAACAAACCTTTTGAGTTTTAACCCCTGTCGAATAAGTAAATTTTGTGTGTGTGTGTGTGTGTGTGTGTGTGTGTGTGTGTCTGTGTCTGTTACATACTTAGCAGGTCTAGAGTTTTGCAAAACAAATAGCGTTGCCTGTTTAAGTCTGTGTTTGTGTGTGTGTGTTACGTACCCAGTGAGTTTGGAGTCCTCTCGTAGAAGAGAGGCCAGGTAGCACTCCAGCAATCCATCGTTCAGCGCCAGGCGGACCCAGGCCCGGCAGCGGCCAACACCAGAACTGATAAAGTTCAGCCGTTCCAGCTCTAGAATCACATCTCTGCCCAGAGACAAAGGACATCACAGAGAGGAAAGACAAAAAAACACTGAAATTAAATTAAATCAAATTAAATATAATTAAAAGTCCCTAACTGTACAATCAAAGTCAGACTATAAAATACAATCCTAAAGATATTTAATTAATGATTCTCTAGTAAGGATGACATAATTATGATTATGCCATTCTCTCATTAGCTGTGTGTGCATTACAGAATTAAAAAGATTAGAAAAAAAAACTATGGGCAATGGGTTTAGGTTTGATGCTCTTTGACACACTGTAACCTTCCCGAAGTCACGCTTAACAACCCAACAACATTCCCAAAGAACTAATTTCTTAGAGCTAATTTCTAAAGAGCTAATTTCTGCTCTAAACTCTGTCACAACCAAATGAACATGTACCAAACCTAATCCCATTTCACAGTAAATACAACCCTGCAGGTTTGCCTGCAACAGGTTTATGTACTGTATTTGAAATCTACCCACATAAAATAGGCCTGATGCCCAACAATGGCAACTATCAATGCCAACCAATTTTTTCTTTCTCTTTCCTGACTGAAGCTCATCATCTAATTCTTTGTCAGACACTGAAGTTTTCTATTACGCCACGCCATATGAATCCAACTAGGTTGAGTCCCAGTCTTACAATAAATGAAAAACTAAGGAGGAAATTCCCTCCTGGATTACAGAAACATTGTGTCTAACAGCAGCAAGGCCAAGAAACCTTAAACACAGCTAGCCAGATCACCTACTGTGGCATGGCAAAAAAAGAAGTGAGAAAAAAAAAAAGTGAGCTACAAGAACTAAAAGTCTACGAGACTACTAGAGCTACAATACTAAAAGAAGGAAACAGAATTCTTTGGTCTATAGCTTCAAATCCTCTTTAGAATGTGGTTGCCTTTTTTCCCAAGCACATAAGAATTCATTTTTATATCATCAACAGAAGGTGGATAGAGAGCGAAGAACAACAAAACGGCGTGTCTGGGTTGGGCTTCATAGGGGCCATGGCCTACCTGTGAGTGACGGACTTGAGCAGCCTCCAAAAGTCTGGCTGAGGAAGGGCGCCCCCTTTCCGAGCTCGAGCGCCAGCCTCGGAGCGGACGTGCTTGCCCTTGATTCCATGGATGAACACGGCCTCCAGCGCACTGCACAGCAGGTTGGCCTCCGCATCCTCACTAGTCACTGGTGCGTCCGTGGTCACATAGCGCTTCTGCAGGGCTTTGATGGTCTGGGCAATTTTCTCCTTGATCCACTGCGAGGACAGGAAAGGAGGAAACAGGAAGTAAAATTAACTGTGCCTGACACCACAAGAAGAAAGAAAGAGAGAACTCCCAAGCCAATCTGATGAGATCATTTTAGATCAAGCTGAAAAAACTACTACAAATAATTATAAAAAAATGAAAAAAATAAAAGAAGGATTACTAATGTGACCAACCAACCACAAACACTTACACACACACACGCCAGTAAAGGAGAAATAGTCATGGAAACCTATGCTCTATTACTGGATATTAACTTTATAAAAATAAACACAGAAAGCATGGAAAGAGAGGTGTGTGAGTGTGTGTGTATCAGCTTTGAGATCAAATGAGTGTTGCTGCCTATGAAAATGAGCCAAAGGCTACATAGATCACCAGATCTCAGCTGACCCTATGGGAACTAGCACGCTGCTGTTGATCATGCCCGGCGCCGGAAAAAAGAAGCACTGATTCACAGTGAGAGGGGAAATGTGTGTGTTAGGACAGTAGGAAACACTGAGCACACCACTCAAGTAGTCTGACCATGACACATCATACAGTCAAAGACGTATGCTTGATTAAAGAGACAGCAATGCTGCCGTGTGTGAGTGGTTAAACGTGTGTGTGGGTGTGTGTGTGTGTGTGTGTGTGTGTGTGGATAAGTGCTGTCAACTTTATCTTAGCCATCAACCAGTGGCTGAAATGCCTCTGCTAGTGTGCGCCACCACAAATAAGATCCCCAAACCCCGTTCAGGGGTACGCCGATGATGTGGTGCTCTCCTCCAGGCATGAAAGCGTCATCACAAACATGCTGACATGGACAGATGAATTCCTTGTCTGGTCCAAACTGGAGGTCAAACCCACCAAATGTGCAGCATTGTATGAGCGTTGCAGTGGTGGCAACCGCTGGTACAAAGCTAATTCGGACAAACTTCCATCTTTTACAATCACAGGACAGCCCATCAGAGTCTACCCACGCCATGATACATACACTTACCTAGGCCATAAATTCAATATCTTAGGTGAGTGGGGGGGAACAGGTGCAGGAGCTTTCCAATAATAACATTAATAATTCTTAATAACATAATCACATTGATTGACTTCTCCCCCTTACTGGTGGTTATGAAGCTGGAAGCCATCAGAGAAATGGCCCTGGCAATAATACAACACCTGTTTGCCAACATCCACATCCCACAAAATATTCTACAAGATCTGAACAATAAAACAGTTGAGGCTGTCAGGAAATGGCTGAGGCTGAACTCACACACCACACTGGACATAATCTTTCTGTCACACAAAGAAGGGGGATTTGGAGTCCCCAATGTGGAGTGGACTTATTCCGCAACAAGGCTGGTACACCTCATCTGCATGCTTAACCACGACGATGCTGCAGTCAGGGAGCTAGCCAGAGCTTCACTCCTACTAGACTTTAGGAAGAGAAAGGTCCCTCTTGCCACTACTGCCCAAGACAGCTTCCTAGGCTTTAGGAGGAAAAGCAATGGCCCTGAGAATTAAATAAATGTCTCAATTAAGCCCATAAAGTCCTGAGCTTGCAGCCTCTGCCATTTTAAGCAGATCTTCACCCTCCATGTGCTGACATACTCCACTGGTCAATGGGGACTGGGACCGTGTTCGTTTTTTAGAGGGTTATAACTTATGCTCACTCGGTTCATGTCCCAGTGTATAGCCTTGGTTGAGTTTACCTGAAGTTTAGCACTGATGTAATGTTGATTATTTAATTTCTCCTGAAGGCAAAATAAACTGTGCAGGTCGCTGGGTTCTAAAAGTGGAGAGTACTGCAAGGGGACATCAACAGCTCCTCTCGACACGCACTATAGACCTGCATCTGACTAAAGTCAATATAAGAGAACATGTCAGCAACAAGTAATAAAAGCTGTTGTCACCAATAAACTTCAGTTGGTTACAAATGTTGATTTGTTTTTTGATTCTTCGTTTTTGAAACTTCTTGCCAAATATAATCATCCATGTGTGTTCTTATAACGTAATTATTAACGTCAACGTTAACTATTAACGTAATTTCGATTCCTTTGTATGTCAAGTACATGTGAAGAAATTGACAAATAAAACTGACTTGACTTGACTTATTTAGTCTTTTTTATTTATAACTACTTCTCTTTGCTGTTAAATGCTAGAAGTACAAGGCTAGATATGTCAGGTGTGCTACCTGATACATTTCTGTTCTCTGTACCTTCCCACGTTCTTCACTAAAATAAAACATATGTTGAAATATTTGTAGTTATTCTTGACACCTTCTTTGCAGTGATGGTATTTCCTCACAGACTTTTTCACTCAAGTGTGTGACAGTTTTGCCTGTTCTTTAAATATAACTCCTACACTGTCTGCAAAGTCACACAGTCTTTTTTGCTGGTATAGCCTGAAGATCTCTCTCCAAAGGCTTTAAACAGAAAGTGTTCTAATCATTGACCCTTAACAGAGACAGAACTGAGTGTGCCATTATTTTGCCAACATGTAGTCATATTTACTCTTTTACAAGGGAGGGAAGTCACACGTATATATGTGACTGAATTATGCAAGTGTGCCATTCACTGCTGTTACCCATATAATTTAGAGACTGAGAATGATGCATACAAATACATGACCGGACCTGGAAAAGCCTTACAAAAGAGTGTTCATTTCAACAACAGCACATTCCAGAATAGAACTCTTTGACCTCACATCATGTGAACTCTATCACAACTGACCCATCCCCCTTCATTGACACATTTGTATAGCCAAGCATTTTTTGAGAAAAGAGAGGGCTTGTTTTGGAATTTGAGATCCATATTTGCTGAACTTTTCCACAACTCATCCACTATGATGATTGCAGTGATTTAGTGTGAATGTTTGATACAGTAATCTAACAAGCCAGACTGTAACATCAAAATGTGCAGTAAAATCTGGCTATGACGGATAGACTGGGCTCAATCCTGGGGCAGAATAAGTGTTTGCTATTTAAACTGCCTCTGCACAATAGGTAGCTACCAATAGGTTAAGCCTAGGCCTTTCGTTAAAAAATGTAAGGATTTAGGGTCAGAAATCAGACATGGCTTTTGTTGTATTTAACAAAGGAGACCAAAATCAGGGTAATCTTTTCAACCTACTCTACAAGGATAGAGCAATGTGCTCTACCCTTGCTACAGATAGTGTATGTCTAGATTTCTAAGCAACAGGTTTCTAAGCAGAAACAATGGGTAGGGGCTAAGGATCAATACCCCACTCTTCCCTTAAAAGTGCAATATCTGTGTTGTGTCAGACTGTTAGTATCTTAACAAGTAAAACCAAAAAACGCTGCTAGGGAGTTTTTCCTTGGCCCTGTTGCTCATTGGGCCTCTTATTTATATAGCGCCTTTTGTAAAAATGCACTATATAAATAAAATTTAATTGAATTAACCAATAATACCATTACATGAAAATGATTAACATTATCTAATCATATATTGGCATATGAGCTAGGCTTGTTGATCAACAAGTAGGAGGCTTCAAATCCACCAACCTGTTTCACGTCTTTTGTGTCCGGGCTCGTTTCTGTTGTTTGGGTAGCAAGCATGACTTGAACAGCCGTTCACTCCCACATGACTGTAAAACAATCAAGAAAACAACAAAATGCAGACTTTGAACAAACTACAAAAACACGAGAAATGGCACAAGGACAAATGACATAACACAATCAACAATTCCAGTCATCTGATCCGACTACTTAATTAGACAGGCGCAGCCTTCTGGCAACGGTACTTACTTGAGCGACTTCAGATTGTGACAATGTTGTCACAGTCGAGATTTCAAAAAACTGTTGCATGCATTACTGCGCAAGTCTGTGTACAAATAGTGAGGCATCTATCCAAAAGTTTCGCATAGTTTCCAACGGTCGTCTGACCACTTCAGGGAAAAGGAAGCTGTGCAGTGCTCAAGTGACAGCTGACCGCACCAGACCGACTGCCCTAACTGTCACGCCTGTAGACTAGGCACGACATCAACTTTGTGATTTCCAAAATCCTAACATGGCATTTACCACTTATTAGCCAGGCGGACGAGGCGTGTACATTACCGTCTGCATAAGTTAGCTTGACGCAATATAATAAGATGTAACATTATCACATTTGTTTACAATTAGCTACTACTTTGAGCAGAATACATTCCTACGCTTTTTGCCAGTCAGATTTCTGCTTTGCCCGGCAGTTAACATGCAATACTAAGTTATCAATTGTGAACCTTCAACGTTACTTGACAGTTTAGCCAGAGAGGGTTCAAGCGGTCAGTATTCAAGATCTTTGGTTTAGCTTGGCAACCCAGCTAAATGACGGCTAGCCATTTTCGATCGAGATACATGTGTCTATGTAAGATCACTTAACGCAATTGCAGGCGTTATTGAACGTTCAAATGAACTAACTTATTATGTAGCCAGCGACATATTTGGTCTGTCTTTTTCCCAGCTCGTCCTATTTAACAAACTGTGACATGTCAGCTAATTACCGCTAGCCAACCAGCTAAGTGTTGTTTTTAGCATTTGTTTTCGGGCTCTCGGGTAACAACAGCAGCGCTGTCGCTTTTCGGGCTTGACTTAAAACACTACTTGGCTACCATGGGAAACACATTTAAATAAGTTTAAGTAAACGGCAAATAACTGGCCCACACATAAATGCCAAAAAACATTTAAATAACAAATAACAAAAATAGATCTACCATAATCCAGTATTTTAGCCACACAAGAAGCCTTTTGGTCCTCACCTTGTTTTGATTTTTAAGAGCAACTGAAAAGATACTCAGCTACGACTTAAATTCTTACAAGACAATACTGAGGTTGTCATTTGGGCATATTCCTTCAAACATCTTTAAAAAAAATAGGTAAATCAAGCGCTCGCTCGTCCACCTGATCAAAGTTGTTGCATTACCCCACTCACTGAGCTAATGCATACCCTACAAATGCCGCTGAGCATCTTGGGAATCTTTCACTGGTTCACGATGTTCCAATCGGAAGATATTGCGTAAAGGCTGGCTCAGACTACTGAGCTAGTACCCCAGCTCAGTTATCAGAACTTTCTCAGATGCCTCAGGTCTGACCCTTAATTTAACGAAATGTGAGCTTTTCTCTTTGAAATCCTCATCAGAAGATAATATTTGCTATATACCTGTGAAATCAGAATTAAAATATTTGGGTATAACAATTTGTAAAGATCAGGAAAGGAGAGTAATGTTAAACTTTGACCCTCTTGTTCCCATAATTCAAAGAAAACTAAATTCATGGTTGCAGCGTGATCTATCCATCACTGGAAGAATTTTACTTACCAAAACGGAAGCCTTATCTCGTGTGATTTATCCAGCAATGGTTTTAGATGTCCCGCAAGATGTTTGCAAGAAATTAGACAAATTAATTGTAAATTTTGTGTGGAAATCTAAATCTCACTTGATTAAAAAAAGTGTCATGTTTACATTTACATTTATGCATTTAGCAGACGCTTTTATCCAAAGCGACTTACAAAACGAGGATAACAATCGAGCTACATAGCAGAAACCTTAAGGAGCATAGTGCTAAGTGATAGTGCTTCAGTTCATTTTAGTGCTAGGATAGAAGATGTTCTCTGAATAGCTGGGTCTTTAAGAGCTTTTTGAAGGCCTCCAGAGATGGCCCTGTTCTGATTGTTTTTGGTAGGTCATTCCACCAGCGTGGGACGACATATGAGAAGAGTCTGGATTGCCTTGGGCGAGGTGCCGGGACTGCCAGTCGACAGTCATTGGAGGACCGGAGTGTTCGGGGGTAGCCTGAGCTTTTACGAGAGCGCTTAGATAGAAAGGGGCAGATCCTCTAAGCACTTTGTAGCCTAAGTCAGCATCAGTGATTTGAATTTGATGCGAGCCGCCAGAGGCAACCAGTGGAGCTCGATTAGCAGAGGGGTGACATGCGTCCTCTTCGGCTGATTGAAGATGAGACACGCCGCAGCATCATGTTAGCTGATCACTCTTCAGGTGGATTTAATCTAATTGATTTTTCATTACTTAATAACTCTTTAAAGGTCAAATGGATTAAGTTGTTCCTTAAAAATCCCTCCTCTATTTGGAATTGTATCCCTAACCAGCTTTTCAGAACCCTGGGCGGTGTAAGTTTTTTAGTTCGTTGTAATTATAATATATCGTTAGCCTCATAGCATAATTGCCTAAGTCATTTTTCAGTGTGTTTGGAAAACAAGAAAAAACATATTTAAAAAAAAACACATTTGTGCATCTTATTGAAATTGTAACACTACATTCAACCAAATGAGTGAACAAGAATGCAAAAAGAAAAATACCCATCATCAATTACCTAACAAAGAAAACTGACTTAGGCAGATAATGCCATGACTTAGGCATTTTTTCTCTTACATATAAATGCAACCATAGCATAACCAAAAATGTTTTACTCTCCTAAATATAATCAAGATGAGTAACTTGTCAACCTTAACCAAGTTTTTACTTGATGTCTAACCTTAGACAACTTCAACCTCTAACCACGGTTTTCCTTTCCCACCAGTAACCCGTAAAGTTATGACTTAGGCAGATAGTGTTTTTGGCTCCTAATAAGCGTTGTGATTGGCCAAAGACATGGGCAGAGATGCAGGATGATGCAGCAGTGGTAGGAGAGTAAGTTTAGGCATAAATCTCAATTTGGCCAGAAAATGACTTAGGCAATTATGCTATGAGGCTAACGATATCTAAACTTCCTTTGGCTTTAGCAAACTTTCACAAACAAATGCTTTCTTGCTGGTCTCTAATGTACAATCACAACTTCTCTCCACACTCATATTTTATATGGAATAATAAGGATATTACTTATAAGAATAAAACTTTATTTTATCATACTTGGTTTGAAAAAAATATCCTGTTAGTTTCACAACTTTTTGATGAAAACGGTGAATTGTTTACTTATAGGGACTTTATGAATAATTTCTTTTCCTGTGCCACCTAAGGAATTTGCAATAATATTTGATGCCATGCCATCAGGTGTCAGGTTTCTACTTGATTCTTGTCCTAAAGGCCCCTCTCAGTCTCCACCCGACTTGGATACATCTACTCTCTTTATAGAAAACAAATCCACCAACCTTTGTAAGCAACGAATTTACTAATAAGAAAATTAGATCTGTTTTACTTAAACCTAGCATTGCTTCTCCTGCATGTTTAAGTTATTGGAATAACAGATTTAATAATATTGATTGGTTAAGGTTTTGGTCACATAGAAAACAATTTATTATCACAAACAAAGTTGCTGAAATCTCTCTTAAGATCATTCATAATTGTTACCCTTGCAACTATAGGTTATCTAAATTTTCCCCTGACATCTCTTCAGTTTGCTCTTTCTGTAATTCTTTGCCTGAAACAACTGATCACTTATTTTGGGAATGTGCATATACCAAGGTCTTTTGGATTGATTTCTCAGATTTTATTAAAAAGAACATACACAAAGACTTTACCTTAAAAATAGAAACAATGTATTTCGGTGTTCCTAAAGATGTTATTACTAAAAGGGATTTTCTCATCAACTTATTTCTTTTTCTAGCAAAATTTTTCATACATAAATCTAAGTTCTTACAAAGAAAGCCCTTCTTTTTTATTTTTATGAAAGACCTGAAACAGTGCCTGTCTTCTATTGAACACTCACCTTGCCCTATAGCTATTGAAACTCGTCTGCAATGTGCTATATACAAAATTACATAACCTCTTCTCTGTTCAATTAATCTGACTTTTTGTGCTTGTACTTTGTATTTGATCTGGCTGTTTGTACTTGTACTTTTTAGATTATAGGCCTACATCTTTATTCAGTTCATAGCTCAGGTGCTGGATGAGGTGTCTCTGCTGCTGGACGAGGACCTGAATGCAGTGGCCTGGGACAAGACAAAGATGGAGGAATTCATGGGCACCTTGAACACACAGCTGGAGGAAACTCAGTCTTGTGTGAGTACCACTAATCAACTTGTAGATCTTTATCATGTCCCATGATCATCTGACCAGCATCATAGCCTAATAAAAAAAAACAAATAAAACTAAATATAAATGAGAACTAAAACAACAGAAAATAAAAGTAATGGAAAATACAACTGTATAAAACATCCATCCATAAAACAAATATCTACTCTATATGGCAGTGTAAATACAATGTTTAGAAATATCAAGTAGGCCTAGGGCACTCTCCAGATTAATAGCAAATGGCAATAAGATTGAGTTTTATTTGATTCAATTAATCCAATGAATGAATTCCATACTTATATTATCCACTGTTTTCCCCACGAACTGCAGGTTAACAGCAAAGTGAATAAGAAACTGCACCTATATTTCAAGAAATTGAGAAACCGAACACTGGGGAAAATGGTAAGATGTGGTTTTCTGTTGTTGTTCTTATAGTCACACACACACACACACACACACACACACAGAGAGAGAGAGAGAGAGAGAGAGAGAGAGAGAGAGATGCACAAGCTCATCCAGTGACACAATCCTAATCCACAGACAATGGTCCAGAGACACTAACATATACCAGTGCTTACACAGACACGCACACACAGTGGGCTGATAAAATTGTGTGGCTTGTGATTTCAGGAGGATAAAACTCAGGCATGGGAGCTGATCAGGAAGGAGGTGTATCGCCATCTAATAAAGATCGACCTAATGGCCAGTACACGCCTTCCACAGCTATGGACAGAGGGACAGAGAATACATTCATAAGCTTTCTGCTTGAAATTCTTCTTTGATTAATTTCTATGCATTTTGCCCATTGTATGTGAAGTGATCTAATGGTTTTTAAAGTGTTAAAATTCTTTATTTTAGAAGAAAAATGAACTGAAACATATTTCTAACAGCTGTGTTAAATTTATTTATTTATTGAAAACTATAGCAAACTGTTTTTTGTTGTATTTTCTGTTATATTTATCATTTAGAAAAGGTGTTATTTATTTTCTAACAGACCTAATAATCAATTTTTGTGTTTATTATTTTTTTTATTGAATGTATTTGTTTAGAATCTATTTATTGTTGAATGTATATCGTCTCAACACAAATGACTGATAAAGACATGTATTTATTTATTTATTTATTTATATTTTATTTCTAAAATCATTGTTAAAATCTAGCAGAATATATGTGATAATGCTACTTATGAGGATGGAGGTTACATTTACCCGCGGACTAATTATAGTCTATAAAATGGTTACGTTTGTTAATGTTTCATTCATTCATTCATTCATTTATTTATCTATCTGGATTTCCATATTTATAATGCATGAAATTTGTGTTATTAAAATGTCAATAAAAGCATTGTTTATAAATATATTCCCCCCTGCCTTAGTAATATAATAACGAAGGAATAAGGTCAATGATCATTTTTGATCATTCAAGGTCAACCTATTCATTTCATGGAGTCATATTAACTGAATTTTCCTGCAATATTTACCACTAATATATTTTTAACAGCATTTTTTTGCTGAACCACAAGAGGGTAGCAAATAACCAAACACTTATTTCATAAACCTACCTAACCTATCCTTAAGGGGTCAGCATTGCCCACACAGCACAAAACTTGGAAGGCTCCAACCCAACTGTAAACTGAGTGGTGTGAATAAAATGTTTCTAAACTCTAAAAGGAAATGCTATCACAGTGAGAGGGTTTCTGGCACAGAAGGGAGTTTTTATGTCAGACTGTGAAGGTTCTGGAACATCGTTCCAGTTGGCTACTTTTACCACATTTTTACATGTTACTGTAACCCCTCACTGTGTCTGCATTGTAATTTTCAAAGGACGAGGACACATGGGACCATTTCGCTTACTTTTATATTTTTAATTTAATAAAAAATGTAATTCAGTGCAACAACTAATTTATGGAAACATACACACATAGAAGAAAGCCATTTCAAATTTATAAAGTTACTTTCTCTTATAGAAAACATTTAAAACCTAATTTTTTTTTTTACTTACTCGGCTTTGAAACTTCTGTATCTTGTCGGTATTCTGATGCGTTATGGGATTTTGTTCATTTACACTCTATTCTCCCCTTTTTAAGTTGTAGTGTTTGTAGTGTGATGTCTTTCTGGAGTGGAAGACGCCAGAGGAGCATTTACCACTTGCAGAGGGGATGGAGGCCTTTGTAGTGGGATAGTAGTTGGCTAGACTCAGGCATACATTAATGTTTTCAGGTGGTGCTTCAAATGTGTCTGGTGAGAGTGTCAGTGAACCACTTTTGCCTTTCCCTTAACTTCCTCCAATTTTCTCACCATTCTTTTCTTCTTTTTTAGTGTCAGTTGCAGAAACATCTTTAATTGGTATTATCATAGTGATCTGGATTTCTGTTTTTTCTTCTATGATAGCTAAAGTTGTAGGGGGACGTAGCTCATTACAATCATGCAATGCAAGACAAAGTAGTTTACATACACAGTAGAATATGTAGTAATTATAAAATCATTCATCAAACGGCGTCATTGGTGCATGTTTTAAAGTTTATTGAAATGAAAATTATGCCCATTTTTAACCTTTTTTCTGTTAGCTGTCCCTGTGTGTTGTCACTAAACAAAAGAGTATGTTTGGTACAACTGCCTTAGGTTAGCATGTGGCTTGTGGTTCACATGTAGCCTGTTTTCCTCAATTTCTTTGTCCCACTGACAGCACATAGGGCATAAAACAAAAAGGGGATTGGTTCAAAAAGGACAAAATGTGCCTTTGTGTGTGTCCTCTATTATGTTTATTTTCACATTTAGTTGTTATATGTTCTGTGACTGCTTTGCTTAGATTCTTCTCCAGAGGAGGGATCCAAATGCACATCACAAACAGGACTAAGCCGCAAGACTGGACAGACAGTAGGCAGAAACCATCAGCAGCCGAGTGGTGTCATTCATCTCAAAGCTTACAGAGTTTGAGTGGATGAACAGCGACTAAGGTAAGGTAAGAAAACAGAGACATGCATGTACACAATAACATGTATCTCAAAAAAGTGAGTACACCCTTCAGATTTCTGCAGATATTTAATTATATCTTTTCATGGGACAACACTGAAGAAATGACACTTTGACACAATGAAAAGTAGTCAGTGTACAGCTAATATAACAGTGTAAATTTATTGTTCCCTCAAAATAGCTCAAAATACAGCCATTAAAAGCTAAACCCCTGGCAACGAAAGTGAGTACACCCCTAAGTGAAAATGCCCAAAATGTCAATATTTTCCAGCATCAACATCATTTTCCAGCACTGCCTTAAACCGGCATTAAGCAACATTCTGTTTTTCTCTCTCACGAGCTCCTTCTAAAGCCCGCTGTATTGCATTGTATTGCACTGCATTCTACTGGAGGCGGTCCGCGCTGCTGAACATTGCAAGTGCTGTATCTACCGCTATTGGCCACGGTGGCGCATTCTACACCGTTCGTTCGCCGTGTAATGACTAATTTTAGCATCCTAAACAGTATGAAACGGATTAATTAAATGAAAAATGTTGCATAGTGGGCCTTTAACTGTTCTTGGCATGGAGTTCACTAAAGCTTTGGTTGACAATGGAATCCTCTTCCACTCCTCCATCACTACATCACAGAGCTGGCGGGTATTCGAGACTGTATGGTCCTCCACCTTCCATTTGAAGATGTCCTAGAGATGTTCAATAGCGGGTTTAGGTCTGGAGACATGCTTTGCCAATCCATCATCCACACCTGGCATTGGGGAGCTACAGTTCATTGAGGGAAACATGAATGCCAACATGTATTGTGACACACTGAAGCAGAGCATGATCCCCTCCCTCTGGAAACTGGGCCGCAGGGCAGTATTCCATCATTATAAATGACCCCAAACACACCTCCAAGATGACCACTGCCTTGCTAAAGAGGCTGAGGGTAAAGGTGAAGCTCTGGAGAGTTAAGGCGGTGCTGGAAAATAATGGTGGCCAAAGAAAATATTGACACTTACTTACACTTGAGTTACTTTGTGGGAATAATAACTTACACTTTTATATGTGACCCAATCTGGCAAAATGAGTTTTTGGTCTTATATGAAAGAAAAGGTCTTCAAAATTAATCTCCCAAAAGTTTCATCATGTAAATAATTGTGGAAATGTACTTAAATTGTTATGCAAGTTGACTTGCAACTGTCAAGAATGTACCAAATGGCTGTTTTATCTTACCACCTTGTTCATTTCAACCAAGGATTTCCCTGTTGTTGGTATCATCACGGATTTGAATATAGGGTGAAAACCTTTATTCCATCAGAATGCTTACAACTGCACACAAAACCTTACTTGTCAATAAGAAGCCTTGAAGTCCAAATTCATAACTTTAAATTATTGCGAGTTCACTTCCTGTTACCCTGGTGGTCATACCGTCATTTAACTCAGAGTTCACGGGGAAACTTTTTTAGGAACACAAATCAGCCACAAGACAACTATGCTGATTTATACATCATTTATGTTCAATAAATAGCACATTTTATAAGACAAGACATGCAACTCTTTGAATGCTAAGGATTGTTAAAGATATCAACAAAAATAATAAAAACAATAAATATGATTTTCTCAGTTTTTCAGTTTGAAAGTGTTGCAATACCACAATTAAAACGGCTCGAACGTGACAACCAAGATATCACTTTGATCAACATTTCATTTTAAAGCTTATTTTCATATCTTTCTAATGATACAAAAACCTCAAATTTGATCAAGATATTTTTTTAAAGCTTATTTTCATATCTTTCCAATGACACCAATGATATCAAAACCTACATTTTGGACTCATTTTGCCAGATTGGGTCACATATAAGCCGTACACGGACTACTTTTAATTGTGTCAAAGTGTCATTTCTTCAGTGTTGTCCCATGAAAAGATATAATTAAATATCTGCAGATATGTGAGGACTATACTCATGTTTGTGAGATACTGTAAGTATATCTCAAAATATTGCACCTTTGAGATTCTAAGGAACAGAACCTTGTTTGTGTTCTCTTGTCTTAGTTTCCATGGATTCTCCACACTGCCTGCCTTGTCTGTATTGTTGCTGCTTGTAAGTTTATTTTTGATCTTGCTTGTTTGTATTTGGGCCAAAATCTCAACAAAATAAATCATAACAAAAAATTTTGAAAAATAAAAAATAAAAACATACAGATAAGGGGGCACTGTGGCTCAGTGAGCTCAGGTGTCATACCATGAATCTGGCAACCCGGGTTCGAATCCAACCCAAGGTCCTTTGCCGATCCTACCCTACCTCTCTCTCCCACTTACTTCTTGTCAATCTCCACTGTCCTATCGAAATAAAGGGAAAATAATATCTTAAAAAAAAAAAAACATACAGATAAGAAACTAAGTATATACTGATTTACATGTTTTTCCTGTAGTACCTTTGCTCTTGTGTTTAAATGTCGCTTGAATATGTGTAAATGAAAATATATATGTTTGAGTAGTTTAAATGATATTTGTGTCAGTTTCTTATGAAATTCTTTCATAAAAATATGAAAATGTTCAAAATTGGTGTGTGAATGGCTGTATCTGTGATATATATATATATACGTGTGTGTGTGTAATTAGATAAGAAATGAGAACTGCACAGTACTGCAGGCCTAGACCTGTAGCTGAAGACCTACAGTAATATACTGTATACTGAAACACAGTAGTGATACTGTATACCATGCTGCCAGTGAGCTACTGTAAAAACAGACATATACAGTAGAATATGTAATAATTAGTCATCAATCAATAGTAAAAATCAGTCATCAATCCTTTCAAATACATATTATACACATAATATACATGGCATTTGCAAAACACCATCAAATATAAATCTGTTCACTTCAACTACTCCTGTTTAAGATGTATAGCTCTTTGCATCCAACCTATCCAACATCTTAAATACCTACTGTATATACAACATCTAACTTTATTCATCTGCCACCTTTCTCCTCTTTTCCCTATTTTTTCCTCCCTGTGAACAGGATTTTCCTTCAATTTCTGTCTATCTGATCTGTCTTTAAAAGATAAGGGCATCTACTGAAAGAAAATCATAATTATTAATATTCATTTTAATTACTGCTCTTATTAAGGAAGAACCAAGTGGGAAAAAAAAAGTGAACACACAAGTCAGTATAACAATGTCAAGTCAATTTAGTGCAATATTGAAATGCTGGTGTTAGCCATAACTAACATTGAGCTTAGCTCAAAGACAAAGACATTTCTACATTGACTCACATTTAAATGTTAATAACCTTGTTTGCTAATAAAAGTAACAGCAATTTAACATTTTCTGTGTTGCACTGAATGACATTGTTCTTCAATGCACTAGGTCAGTAAAAATACTTTTTTATAATCAAATGTTAAAATACACTAACCTTGTGTGTGTGCTGAAGGGTCCCCAGGCGTCTTTGTTGTTACAATTGGTCACATGACTGCAGTAACTTGATCTCTTTTCGAAATTAGAGTCTTTATTATCGTTGCACTGAATGATTGAAGTGGCAATGGAAAAACAGGGACTGTTCAGGGACTGAATATGCCAGACATGACATTTGTACAATTATGCCAAAGCAGTAAAATGTAGGTTTTACTAAAAATTAATTAGTTCAGATTTCTTTTTCAAAACTAATACATTTTGTCTCATTTTCTCTTTTTTTTTTTCAAAATACATTTTGTCTTTGTTGACATTAGATTTAGATTACCCTGTCTCCTTTCTGTCTTTGTGAATCTTTGTGCTATTCTGTATTTTGTATATATCTCTCTTTGGGAAAATAGAGTTATGTGGAATGAAGTGACATGCAAACTGAAGTGAGCCAAACTGAACTGACCATTAGTTCAGCGGTCGAGGCTTATCAGCCACAGCAGCAGGCTATGGGCCAAATCACACTGGACCTGTTTTCTCAGCTCAGAGAAATGATTACATGTTGGCTGAAGCACAGAATTGTGACACACAAGAGAGCAACCATCTGGTTAGCTGTCTAGTGAGGCTTTCAAGATGCTGGTTTCCAAACAAGGTTACAGTGTGAGCATTTTAAAAAAATATTGTGAAATATATGCCACAGAAAAATAAAATATGATTTGGCATATTGTTGAGTTTTCTATCCCTAATAGTAGCTTTTATTGAGTTTTCTACCCTTCTTATAGTTTTGGTTAGATTTCCTTAAAGGTCTCCTTCCAAAATAAACCGTTTAAGACTTGATGTTTTTACATTACCATAGGTCAGCCCAAGTTGTACTTCTATGCTCAACTTCAAAACATCTTCGCTTTTAGCCCCACCTCTGTTTGCTCATTGGCCAGTAAAACCTAGCCGGTAAAAAGCTATGCCTACAAATAGTGCCCTGACACAGGGGTGAAGTTACAATGGGCCTAAATTTTAGCTTTATCTAATGTACTCAGATTTAATGCCAAAATGGTTACTGAATCCTCAGGAGAAACCGATAATTAATCATTGTTCAATGCAACACCTAAAGCTCATCATGCAGATGCCAGGTACCCTATACTCTGGTAAATCTCTCTCTCTCTCTCTCTCACACACACACACAGAATGAAGGTCTCAATTCATGCAAACATGTGGGTGCATGTTAGTGTGGAATGTCATTTGGTGGACAAATGACCCAAAAGAAGAAGACTCTCTCTCGATCCGGACAAAGGCCTCGAAAATGTAACTGTCCAGACTAAATCTGAATAGTCACTTTATAGCCCATGTTCAGATCTTCACACAATTAGTACAATACATTGTCCAGTCCATCATTTAGATAATTACAGGATTACTGTGTCAGACATTTACACAACTATGTGTCATTGTTTGTGTCTAGGCCTTTTCACCAGCTAGATGGAAAACAGATTAGTCTAGGGACAGCCACTGTTTACAAATCACCAAAATATATACTTGTCATGTAAGCAGAAGTAAGGCCCTAAGACTGCTCCCAGATGTTGCTCACATTAGAGAAATAAGGAAGTTTAGTTCTTTAGAAACAAGTGTCTGATGCATGCGTCCGGTTGCACTAAGTATCATAGGAAATCATGGGTAGTATGTTATGTTTAGCAAGTAAATACCACTGGCATAGAGATATTTGTGCTTGTGTGAATGTGTGTGTCTGTTCACTGAAAAACTACAGTGTAGGAAATACTGGGCCCAGATGATCACACGTTCCAGAATCATTAGGTTATCTTTTCATGATTCATAAACACCTGGCCAGAGGCCTGAACAAAATTCCTTCGAGCTAGACCCTAGCTTTGTAAATCATTATTAAATCAATTTTATCAGTATACTTTCCAAGACAAGGTTTAAGCTGAACTGTGTCATGTCTTGTTGGAACATTATTTTGCTGCATCAGAGAACCTCCATCATATTTGTTTTGCAATGATTTATCAGAGAACATATTTCAACCAAATTTTAATTGATTTAAAAATGATTTATAAAGCTAGGGTCTAGCTCGAAGGAATTCTGTTCAGACCTCTGGCCAGATGTTCATGAACTAGCATTCTAGCATTAAGAATCTAGCAGGTCTAGCATTAAGAATTAATGCAACAGAATTTACTTCTTACCTATGATCAGAGAGCCAGAGATTGGTCTGTGCTGTTTATCACTCACATTGTGTGTGTGTGTGTGTGTGTGTGTGTGTGTGTGTGTGTGTTTCCTTCAAAAAAAAAAATGATATTGCCAGATTTTATGTGTCTGGTTATTCCAAAGAACTTGATTTTGAGATCAGCATTTGGAACATATAACACTGATCTACTATCTAAATAGCTCATAACTTTTACTTTTTAATGTAAGTATTTGCATTCGCTGCCTTGTTACACACAATACAAACAGCACTGGCACACTCTGGCATATTATTTTTATTTCATGCTTAACCCTCTTGCATCCCTCAAGCCTTATCCATACCTTTTTTTTTATTTTGAACCCATCTAAATAAGCCCTCAGAATATGATTATAATTTAAATTGTTACCATTTTGTGACAGGTGTATAAAATGTCTTTTAATAACCACAATCAAAAGCCCTAAAAAAAACCATACACCTATTTATGAACCCAGAAAACCATTTATGTGCATATAAGGAAAAAAAATATATTATAAAATCTCATTGATTGACAAAAAATGGTAAAGAACTAACTTTAAACCGGCACTAAGCAACATTCTGTTTTTCTCTCTCACAAGCTCCCTCTAAAGCCCGCTGTGGCGCATTCTACACCGTTCGTTCGCCGTGTAATGACTAATTTTAGCATCCTAAACAGTATGAAACGGATTAATTAAATGAAAAATGTTGCATAGTGGGCCTTTAAAGTGTTTCAGTAGCTTTACTTCTTATTACATATCTAAAACACTTGACAAAGTTTTATTTGCAGTAAAGTGAAAACATTTAACACATTTCCCTTAAAAAGATACAATAAACAAGGACTTTAAAACTAAAATATTTAGAAAACACATATTCTAGACAGAGCTGGACTCATACACTCACATGCAGCCCAAATTTGTAAGCCATACTTTGCAGGTTTCCTTGGTATTCCATGTATTGTCTGGATGTCAAAATGCAACCAAACATTGGACCACAGGAGGGTTTGGTCCTGGGTATAAAGCAAAGGTAGCTGTTGAATCTACTTGTCCCACACCTGGCATTTTGCTTCCAGTTTGTCAAGCTCTTGAGAGCCTTGTGTGTCAGAAGTCATCCTGTGCAGTGTAGCCCAGGGCTCAAACCAGCAAAGTGAATGTCTCAGCCAGTCTAAGAAAAAGCCCAGGCTCCAAGTTAAACGACCAGGATGTTATCAGGAGTGATGTTTTACTAACATTCTACATGCACTTGACTAGCCTGTCTAGCATCTGTTACACCTCCCTTGTTTTTCTGTCATTAAAGCATGATACAGGACAAGTCGTTGAAAACATATGGAAAACATAATTGTGCAAATGTCATGCTAATTCTAATGTATTCTTCAAACGAGGAAAAGTCATGATGAGCCTAGAATATTTAGAAAACTATATATTATATGGTATTAAACATTGCTTGGGGTCATATTGATCTCAAGACCCCAAGGATAACAGGAGGGCTAATGTTACTCATATACGTACTTAATATTTCTGCATCAAGTTTTGATTCATGGTCTTCCATTTGCCCTTCCCAATACCCTCCAATACCTCCCAACTCCCAAACGTCCAGTTGCAACAGCGTCAAATTCCTTGTATGCAAGTATACCCTGCCAATAAAACTGATTCTGACTCTGATTCTAGGAATGTGGAACACAATGTCAAGGATTTCATTTTTTTCACTTCTACACTGACCATTTTAAGCCACCAGGGGGAGGTGCCACACTAAAGAACTCTACTCCGGAGCCCCGAGACACTTTTCAGCCTCAGTGTTATGATTGGGTGCATTGTCCACTTGAGGTTCTGTTCATCGTTGTTTGCTAAATGCCTGTCCTTTTTAGGAGCCTTTCCAGTGCACCAGCGCTGGCAGGCCAAGAGCTGTGTCAGAATGCAAGATGTTTATGTGGCCTTTCTTGCTATGTTGATTTTACTGAGGACGTGTTTAGGATCTTGGCCCATCCGTCCGCCTCGGAGCTCTATCTAAAAGGGTTCAACGTGTTCATCATCTGAGAGAGCAAGCTCTGGGCACACCAACACTGCCCCAAATCTGTCTCTGAAGGGTACAGTGTGCGCTATCAAGGGCCTGAATAATAATTTGATCGTTGTAACGCGAGAATATAGTGATTTGTATTTGTCCAACCCTTCATGATTTGTCCATCCTTTCCTTTGTCCATCCTTTCATTCCCCCCACCCCCACCCCACACACACACAAAGGCTGTGTACAAAAAAATGTGCATGTATCTGTATTCATCTGAAATGTGAATTTGCCTGCAGCATCTCCACAGTCCTATACTCTAGCATTTCATCCAGCTTCAAATGACTGTTTAGACTAACGTGGATAACAGTCAACACCCAGTAAACATTTTTGAAAAAAAAAAATAAAAAAAAATACAAGAGCTGGACACAGTGTTAAGTTTAACAACAAAGGGCCCCATGTTTTAGTGTCTGGCCTTTCAGCCAGGAGAACTAAGGCCAGCAATTATTGTACAATGAATAGAAGACCTTATCTGATGGTGCGCTGTAATGATAAAAAGCTGTTGTTGTTGCAATAGCAGTAAGCTCAGGAAAGGATGATGGAGAATATAAACATGACTTCACAGCTCTGTTTGCGCTGTGGGAATGTGCACAAGAGTACACTGAGGTCAGTCTGGCACAACCTACTAGCCGTTTTATCTTTTTTTATAGACAGAAAAGATACTATTTTGCACTGATTTTCAGCTAATGTAGAATCTCTCTAGTCAGGCTACTGCCGACTAGTGCTTATGCTCAGTTTCACTTACCTCTAGAAGCTCAGTCAGGAGACTACCCATGAGCTTAGGTTCGCTTCTGTGCAGTGGCCAATCAGCAAACAGAGGGCTGAAAATAGTAATGTTGAATTCAAACCGGATTTCAAAAAAGTTGGGACACTAAACAAATTGTGAATAAAAACTGAATGCAATGATGTGGAGATGGCAAATGTCAATATTTTATTTGTAATAGAACGTAGAAGTTTAATCTGAGCAAAAATCACTTTAAAGGAAAAATATGTTGATTCAAAATTTCACGGTGTCAACAAATCCCCAAAAAGTTGGGACAAGTAGCAATAATAGGCTGGAAAAAGTTCATTTGATCATAACAAAGAGCTGGAAGACCAATTAACACTATTTAGGTCAATTGGCAACATGATTGGGTATAAAAAGAGCTTCTCAGCGTGGCAGTTTCTCTCAGAAGCCAAGATGGGTAGAGGATCACAAATTCCCACAATGTTGCGCAGAAAGATAGTGGAGCAATATCAGAAAGGTGTTACCCAGCAAAAAATTGCAAAGACTTAGCAGTTATCATAATCAACTGTGCATAATATCATCCAAAGATTCAGAGAATCTGGAACCTCTGTACGTAAGGCAGGGTTCGAAATTAACACCCGCCAAAATTGCGGGTTAAAAATTATTTTGCCGGGTATTGATAAAAACTTACCAGCACGTTTGGCCGGTGATGCAGGAGCCAATCATGCAAATCATGTCAGAGACGCTCTGGCTCGTTTGTCCCCTCCGTTTGGCAGCAGCGCACAGATACTGTATGCTTCGGTTTGGGTCCAATCTACAAAAAGAGCGCGAAAATACAAACAAGAAATAGGAAATATAAGATGTGCAAAGAGAACTGAGCTGGACAGCAAAATAAGCCAATATCAAAATGCTGCGGTGGTTAGGACAGACGTCAGGATCAGGAAGAGGTGAGTAGAGGAAGGAGGCAGATGAAAATGTTGACAGAGCGTGCAAAACAAAGAGAAGGAAGTTTAATTGGCTAGTGTTTGACAGTAAAAATGCGGTCTTGTTTTGTCAGATTTACCATGAATACACAAAAGAAAAAAAATTAAACAGTTTTGTGGTGGGGACCAGTAATTTTTAAATCAAGTCAGTAAAGGACCAGTTTATAACTGTAGTCTATAGTTTGTTGTGTGTAGGCTATTGCACTTTCTGTGCGTTTTTATGCACTGTTAATAATCAAATTTTCATTAATTGGCATTCATAATCTCAATCTCATAATCAAATGTTCACAACGTAAAATTTTTGGCTAATGGAAATCCCAACTGGCTGGTAACTCCAGAAAGTTACCAGTTACTTTGGCTGGTGATCAAAAAAGTTAATTTCGAACCCTGGCGTAAGGGTCAAGGCTGTAAAATACTGGACCATACTGGATGCCTGTGATTTCCGGGCACTTAAACGACACTGCACCACAAACAGGAATGCTACTGTAAAGGAAATCACAGAATGGGCTCAGGAATACTTCCAGAAACCATTGTCAGTGAACACAATCCACCGTTGCCAGCTGTCAGCTGCCAGCCATTTCAATGCAAGATCCACAAGCTCAGCGTTTTCACTGGGCCAGGGATCATTTAAAATGGAGTGTTGCAAAATGGAAGACTGTTCTGTGGTCAGACGAGTCTCGAAGTTTTGTTTGGAAATCTGGGACGCCATGTCATCCGAACCAAAGAGGACAAGGACAACCCAAGTTGTTATTTAGTTTAGTTTAGTTGCAGTTCAGAAGCCTGCATCTGATGGTATGGGGTTGCATGAGTGCATGTGGCATGGGCAGCTTGCATGTCTGGAAAGGCACCATCAATGCAGAAAAATATATTCAGATAGACAGATACTTTATTGATCCCCAAGGGGAAATTCAAGGTCCCAGCAGCTTAAAAAAAAACACACACACACACACACACCATATACTACAGTGTACACAGGATGATAAAAAGCAGATCAACAAAACAACATGACTAGATCAACATTATTAAAAAGAACAATATAACACCAATACTAAGGGTAGAGATGCGCATGAATGTACTGTGATCCAGTATGAGGTGTGTGTCAAGGTAGTAGTACAAATGAGTCCAGTAGTGCAACAGTGCAAGGTTAAAAGTCTAGTGACCAGCAATAAATATGTGCATATGTAAAATGGGTAAAATGAAGTTACAAGTATAAGGAGGGGTTGTGCATGTGGGCTAATGTAGCCAGTAAGGTCCGTAGGCAGTGTCAACAATACACAGTATTGTAGAAAAATGCCTTGTAAGTGTATAAGAGGGTTAAGGTGCAGATAGACTATGCAGAGAAGTCCAACTCTCCTTTTCCTTTCCGTGAAGCATTGTAGAGTTGTATGGCCCTGGGTACAAATGACTTCCTAAGTCTGTCAGTTGTGCATGTCAGGGAGCGTAGTCTCCTGCTGATCAAGCTCTTCTGCTGCATGATAGTGCTGTGGAGTGGATGACAACATCCTGGACAATGACTGAGTTGCTTGTTCAGGGTCCTTTTGTCTGATACTGAAGTGATGCACTCCAGTTCAGCTCCCACAACAGAGCCAGCCTTCTTTTCCTGCCTGTCTAGTCGCCCAGCATCCCTCTTCTTAGTGCTTCCTCCCCAGCATGCCACAGCATAGAAGAGGACGCTGGCAACAACAGACTGGTAAAACATTCAGAGAAGCTTGCTGCTGGATCCGCAGCCTCCTCAGGAAGTATAACCTGCTCTGCCCTTTCATGTAGAGTGCCTTTGTGTTGACTGACCAGTCCAGTTTATCGTCCAGATGTATTCCCAGGGACTTGTATGTTTTCACCACTTCCACATTAACCCCCTCTATGGTGACTGGCATCAGGGCGGGCTTGGACCTCCTGAAGTCCACCACCATCTCTTTGGTCTTGGCAGTGTTGAGTTGTGTGTGGTTGAGTCTGAACCATTGCACAGTCCTTCACCAGGCTCCTGTATTCCTCCTCCTGCCCATTCCTGATACAACTAACAATTGAAGTATCGTCTGAAAACGTCTGCATGTGGCATGACTCCGTGTTGCAGCAAAAGTCAGTTGTGTACAGGGTGAACAGGACTGGACTGGTTCAGGTTCTAGAAAAACATATGCTCCCATCCAGACATCATCTCTTTCAGGGAAGACCCTGCATTTTTCAACAAGATAATGCCAGACCACATTCTGCATCAATCACAACATCATGGCTGCGTAGGAGAAGGATCCGGGTACTGAAATGGCCAGTCTGCAGTCCAGATCTTTCACCTATAGAGAACATTTGACGCATCATAAAGAGGAAGGTGCCGACAAAGAAGGTCCAAGATTGCCAACGATTGAACAGTTAGAGGCCTGTATTAGACAAGAATGGGAGAGCATTCCCCCAGGGTCTTAGCTTTCATTTGAAACCAATTTTATGTTTGTAGGTAAAGGGGTTTTCAAGTTATAAACTTTTGAATGTCAGTAGGCCCTCTTGTTTACAATAAGTTCCTATGGGAGTTTACATAGGGGTCCTAAGCAAAACGCATAGACATATCTTTACAAAAATTATTGTGAAAAGTCATATTTTTGGTCTTTTGAATTTTTTGTGTAGCAAGCTAAGAAATTGAGTTAGGGCCTAGATTTATTAATTTGGGGGTATCATAAGGATGGTACCTTCATATCTTAGTTAGTTCATAGACATTTGAAATGAGCAGAAAAAAACAAATCACAGTTCCAACTAGAGGTCTGCGCGGGACTGATTTTTCCCTCCCGCTCCTGCACACTCCCGCCAAATGATTATAACGTTCCCAAACTTTATCGCACGTGAACGTGCGCACACAGCTCCTAAAATCATTCTGAGTTGCGCTTAAGGGCCGCTGTCCACACATGGTGCTGAAATTTCACGAATGAAAGTTGCCAATGTTTACCTGTGAAGTGGAGCACGCCACCGCCTAACGAAATACAAAATCCGGTGCATGTGTTTTACATTTTATAAGGCTGGGCCTAGTGTTTTAGCAGTTCACAATTCACAACAACAATTCACAAAAGTTATTTTTGGCAAATAAAATGCAGTGCACATAACCAAATTATGCCAATGCCAATTATCACGAACTGGAGGAAACAAGCAAACTGCCTGGCCTTTCCTGTAACGTTTAGCCTATAAATAGGCTACAAGGACCAAATAAAATCACAGGCGCATTCAATTTCAAGAAGACATAAAAATCAAACAACTATGCTATGAGTTGAAAATTCTATGGGAGAATTAATAGCATATGTGGGAATCTTCAGCGCACGAAACTTTGATAACTGTTGGGAGAACATTGCATGCCACCCGGTGAACTATCACCCCGCGTAGCGCAAACACTCAAAGTTTAGCTCACACATAATACCATATATATCTTCCCCAAATAAAAAGGACAACATTTGGCACATTTAAAATACAAATTCTAATAATTTCTTGAAATGTATTTAATGCAAATGCACTTTGCGTGATTCCAGAAAACATTCCTAAGTCCCGCTCCCACGACCACACCTCTCCATTCCCATCCCGCAAGAGTCTGTCAAATACTGTCCCGCGCCGCATGCTTTTGCGCCGATTCCCGCGGTTGTCCCGTCCCGTTGCAGGCCTCTTGTTCCAACCTCTGTGTCAGCCTTAACTACATTAAAGAGAATCGATTTATTTAATGTGAATGAAATACCCTAGTACTAGCGTTCAACTTCATTGAGCAGCAGCCACGCATCCACCTATGTAGACTAGAGTAGGCTACAGTACGTGAGATGAACTGGGGAAGCAGGCAGTGGGCCAAACCACTGTGAGGAAAGGGAGGGTGAACTCAACTGTTTCAGAATTCTTTTTTCTTTTCTGCTTACAGTTATTTTAGGTATACATAAATTTTTAACAATAGCCAGTGTTTATACATATATATTCCTTTTTTAATTGTTTTTTTTTTGGGGGGGGGGGGGAGGGGGGCAACCCTTGGATGGGAGGGGACATGTCCCCTGTGTTCCCCCTGGGATTTTCGCCCATGCTAGCTGGCTCATGTATGGAAACTGTACTGGGAAATGCACAATGGAATTCAACTGACAGCTACTCATTAAGCACCTCTTTGCATTTAAGCACCTCTTCGCACATACCTTGTCTGTCTGTTTCTATCTCGCTGTGTCAGCCTCTCGTATATAGTGTACCAGCGTGCGGTGCTCTGTTTGACAGCCTCAACTAACGTCTCTGACTCGATGAGGAAAAAGCAGCCACGTAACGTTAGTGTTCTAGAATCTCTGATTGCCACTTTTCTCAGCTTTGATAGGTCGTCCTTTAATCAGGAAAACCAGGCGGTCTATTAGTTACACAAAACTCATTGTTTTACTAATTGTTAGAACAATAGTTTCGCCTAATTAATTACACTTAACTGAATAATCTTTGTTATTTGTAAACACACATGTAGGTGATAAACTGTGCCTGATAATTCGAGTGTTTTTATCCCCAACTGCATGACATTGGTAATCAAGCTCCTTCAAACCACTGCAGGTGTTAGTAATTTCCTCGTAGATTCAGGTGAGATCTGTGAAAAACGTTTTAGCCCAGGATTAATAGTTGACTTGCAACTACACTTTATGAACGTATTTTGAACACCACCACCAAAAATGTGATTCCAAAAACGATCCTTGGGAACTGTATAACCTAGGAATGCTATTAGCGAGGCCAGCTAGGACAACTTCATTAGGCTATGTTTGGCTAATGTTTTGTTACATTTGTTGTCCAGGATATATTAACATAAAGCCACCTACAATTGTTGACCTAATGTAACCTAACCTGAAGTAGGCAGCGTTGATAAAGGGACATGAATTTTCACACATCGTAATCTTGTATATTATGATATGAAATGTTTCCGAGACAGTTTTGTGCAGCTACTACTACTTTTCAAACCGATTCGAAACAATGCCTGCTGTCAACTGGAAGTGGGCGGGTTTACATGTTGAGTGGACTTCACTGCGCATGTTCAAAAGTTCTTCCGGTTGTAAAAAGACCGTTGAAAAGGCTTCAATTCTGTAGAATGGAGTTCAATGGGGATGCTCTGTCCAGGTCATTATATACAGTCTATGGCTTCAACCATAGACTGTAGTATTTTATTGGCTTCAACCATACTGCTTGTGACGTATGCTTTGCGCCGGAACGCACCTAGCGGTATCTTTGTAGTATTCTTGAGCATGTCAAAAACATGTGTATTAAAGGTGCTCTATGCAATTTTGCAAGATTTTAGCTCAATTTCATTTTTATCTCAACCCGTTTCTACCACCCCTTAATCGGCTTGCTGTCTGCCTGCTGAATACTTTGGGAAAAAACCTGGTCTCAAAACACAACACAGAAGCTGCAATAACAAAACAAACACTAGGGGCAGGAGGTTGTGCACCAAAGCAATAACAGACAACGGCCAACCAATCGTCAAGAAGAGGTGGGGGTTACTGCGCGTGCGACAGTGTTGATTGTACAGCGTGAATCCGGGTGTGAGTTAGCAATACTATGTCGGTAAATTATTTTAATGGCTGAGGCACGTGAGGCACTCGGGCTGGTTCTGAGCAGTACACCGCTTCGCTCAAGTAGAATGTGCACTAAATGCTTTAAAGTAGTTGGCCGATTACTGAACGACATGGACATTATTAGCACTTGGAGAAAACAGGAGGCATCGGACACTGGAGAAAGTTAATCGTCTCTTGAAAAAGGGGCAGAGAACCAACACCATTGAAAACTCCAAGTGTCTCGAAAGTCTACCGAAACAACGTTACCGTCACGGGCCAGTGTAACTGAGGTGGGTAAAACAACTTTATGAAGTTAGCTGTTTTCATGGCAGCCTAAAAGTATAAGCCATTACGTGTTTTCCTGTTTTTCCCCTTCGGTTTTCAGCTTAGTCCAACCAATGTTAGGTATCCTATGTCTTCACTTTAATTTTCAATTGCTGAAACGTTAGGCTAGTTAGAAATTGTGATATCAATGAACTAAGCCAACTATGTCAGCTAACCAATGTGCTAAATAGCCTGGTTTGATCAGCCACTTTCACTTCGTTTCACTTACTTGTTCTGGCTTTAACTCCTTAACAGAGCGTATAGCTTCGCCGACATCCATCTCTTCAGCTTTGTTCAGTGCTGCTCGAACTACACCAGAAATTTCAGATTGAGCGCTAGAGTTCAACTTTATCGCCTTCAGCCCACAATCTGTTCAATGATTGGCCGATACAATTTCTATTCGGAGCGAACGGAAGCTAATCATTAGTTTCCAGACTAGTTGGTGGAGGTAAATGAAATTGACCAGAAACACTAGGCAGCGTTAGCCTGACTAGTCTACCTAGTTTTCAAAGGCAAAAAATGCGCACATCCACGCCCATCAACCACGGGATGCACTTCACCTGTAAAAAAGTTGAGGTAAACTCTAACTGCGTCGCATATGCAGGCAATATAATATTATAATATTATAAATAATATTATAATAAAAACATAAATAATATTAGTTCACCACTAATTTTACGTTTTAACTAGCTGCATTTTGCATGCTAAGCAGCCGCGGAAATATGAATTGCTATACACCAAGACCGTTCTGTAACGGCGACACGTATTTTAATCGTCATTTAATGCGTCTTTAAGCTAGAAAGGGCTATTTTATCAAATTTAGACAGGTTTCGCGGGCCAGATTAGAAAACCCTTTGCCCTTCCCTGATCAACACCATATGAACATGACTAGATCTGCAGTACCATATGAACACGGTAATACAAAACAGCTTTGGTCAAAGCCATTATTGAGCACCAAAAACTCACACGCTCTCATAATGGGAGGCTTATCTTTTTCATAATAATTTAGTTCATTTCATTTTTATCTCAATTTAGAGTTAAAGAGGGGCTAAGCAACATTCTGTTTTTCTCTCTCACAAGCTCCCTCTAAAGACCGCTGTATTGCATTGTATTGCACTGCATTCTTTTGGAGGCACTCCACGCTGCTGAACATTGCAAGTGCTGTATCTACCGCTATAGGCCACGGTGGTGCATTCTACACCGTTCGTTCGCCGTGTAATGACTCATTTTAGCATCCTAAACAGTATGAAACGGATTAATTAAATGAAAAATGTTGCATAGTGGGCCTTTAAGGTATAGTATGGATATAGGCTGGATATGAAAATGTCATGAGACAGAGAGGAAGAGAAGGAAAGTCCACTTGATCTTCAACTAGAGAAGGCTGCGCACACACACACACACACTGTTGCAAAATGGTCCATCTCACTTCTCCTGAGATTGGCCAATATTACTGTTGGCTGAACTCTGGATGTCCAATCAAGGGACGGACTCTGCATGCCATACTGACGGTAATGATGGATGATCACTAAAAGCGAGAAATACAAATATGATTTGTTCCAAGGAGTGGGAAAGCACTCCCCCAACCACACCCCTGCAGACAAATGAGCTCACTGACCGTTCTTAAGGGTGCAGGGTGTTCCACAAAACAGAAATCTTCTGAAATAATTACTTCCCTTCGATCATCACCTCTCTGTTTTGTGCGTATTTGTTTCAAACTGAATCTAACACCCATGTCTCTTGTATTTTATAGAAGCACATATTCTTATATTACTTTTTTATCTTTTAGGGTTTGTATCTTTAGACCTGTGGACCATGTGGACTTGCTAGCTAATTTAGGGAACAGTACAATGACAAAGTCTTGAAGTATCTGAACAACGCCACCCCCCCTCATTACACACACAAACACCAACACCACACACATGCACACAGTAGCACTAGAGTCTAGTACCGAGTATACACACACACATCAACATCATTTCCATGTCTGTCTAAAAATGTGTTTTTGCACTGGCAAGTGCACACACATGCATGCACGCATAGACACACACATGCATTCTGCTTTTTCTGTTCACACATCATCACCACCTCCTGCCATTCTGTGCTGACAGGTCTGCCCACACACACACAAACATGTGCCGTCCTGTGCTGATGCGTCTGCCCATTTTAAGGCATGATTCTGCACCACGCCACCCTGACACAGTCTGTCCAGCTGCAGCATCTCACTGGGCTGTTTATAAGGACTGGAGGTCTGTTTATGTAGCAGGGATGGACAGTTCTTCAATCCACTGCCAACAGAAAAGATGCCTCTCTCTCTTTCTCTTCCTTGGGGCTGTGTTATACAGACCAGTTACATCATCTGAGTTTGTTTGGTGAGAACGTTCTTCAGTGAGAAGTGATCACCAGTAGGTGTTAGGGCTTGTTCTAGACACATTCATTATGGACAAACACGTTTTTCTTCTGTACAAGGCAGAAACCGGCACATCATTACCTAAGTAGCATTGCCACACGTCCTGTTTTTTTTTTTTTCTCTTTTTTTGTATGGTGTAGATTGCACATAGAGGCATTAACTCTGGATCCACCCAAGCCCACCCCACCCCTTCCCTTCCCTCTTGACGTTCCAGTTTTTCACTCAAGATGTGGCCCCCTATATCCAACACTTCCCTGTTTGTATGACTTCACCACTTCTTAGATGGTGAAGTTCCGACGTCAATCACTGATCAATTACAAGAAATCATAGATAGGGGCTCTAACCCCTAACCAGTGACCATGGCATCTGCTAACAGCATGAACAACTCAGCGATGAACGTAATACACAAGAAACATTCCAGAATAGTCCAGAGGCTATTTGAGGAGATGGACTTATAGCCTAAGTGCAATAAGATAAGAGTCTATAATTCTTTCTCTCTCTCCCTCTCTGACACACACACATTCTTTCTTTGTCCTCCCTTCTACTTAATGTTATCTAACTCCCACTTCAACAAACACAGTCAATAGTTTTGCCAAAGATACCTTTGACCACTGAGAGATAGAGAGAGAGAGATGCTTACTGCATTTCAGCTGTACATGAGAGGAATACCAGACCTAATCATCAGGCGGCAGTAGTGTCCTGCAAAGACTCAGCCAATGAGTCCAAGCAGGATCCACTTAAGAAGATGAGAGCGATCAATATAAGATCATTCCCATACATTATTAGCAGTCATAATGTAAGTCTAATACATTTAATATATAATTTAAGATTAATTTGTATTTTATGCATATCTTATTAATACACATTGTCTTTAAAAAGCTAAATGCTGATAAGCATTCTTACTTTACAGTAAGATTATTTTAGGAGTTTGAAACCTAACGCCATTATAAACAATCAACATCATGTAATGCCAAGTATAATGGCAAATTCCTTCCGTTTGCCTGGGTTTGTACATCTCTGGTCAACACACCAGAACATTACAGAACAGAAGCCTTCACACTTCATCTGCAACTGAAGAGACATCATACTTAGAAATAATAACAAAAAACATCAAACTTAATTAAAATACTTTCTTAAATAATTTCTATAATAATTTCTATAATTAAATAATTTCTTATCTAAGTTTTTTCTCAGGGAACTTAGGAAACGAAGCCCATTAAGTCAGAAGGGGACCGTGTGAACAGTATTGTGTTTGTGTTACAAAGACACAGAAACCCACATGTCCATGTCTCACTTGTTTGTCCATTGCTTGAATGCTTGTTCTGAGAAGGGGGGGCGGTGTTGACCAATGCCTTTCCATGTGTGTACGGTCTCATGTGAGCTTAAAGCTCCTAGTGAAAAGGAAAAGGAAGGGCTGAGAGAATTCCCATGGACAGATATTATTATCATACTCTTTGAAACAAAAAACTTTATTGCAGAGTAGAGAATAATTCCAAAATAAACAAATTGGATCCAGTGGGTGTATTTCACAGCAGTCATTGTTCTCAGGAGCTGCAGGTTAAAGGTTTCCTTCCAAAATAAACCATTTAAGACTTGATGTTTTTATATTACCATAGGTCAGCCCAAGTTGTACTTCTATGCTCAACTTCAAAATGCTCTCCTACCCCTGTAGTCTGTATTCGCCTGTGATAGAAAACTGCCGGGAAAAACGAGCGAATCGGAAAAGCCATACAAATGTACGTCAATCTGAACATTAGCTATGCAGTTAACCCGCCCTCAAGAAAACGTTAGGCTGCCTGCAGACAGACCCACTAGAGGGAGCGTCACAGTGTTGTTAGCCAATCAGAGGCGATACATTTGCATATCATTAAAGGGATAGTTCGGTTTTTAACACATTAAGCCCCTTTCACAGGTTGTCTAAAATGCAATAAAGTGGTTGACATTGAAATTTTGACGATTGCTTCTGTCTCGGCTATTTGGGTAATGTAGAATCGCCTCTGCCTGCCTTCAAAATGGCTAGCAATGGGCATGTGTTGTTTCTATCCTTAAAACACTGGTTTTAAAAAAGTGCTACTCAACTGGTTAGTGGTGCTCAATGATGTTCCAAAACATGTATCGTAGCGAAATAAAGCCTCCGTCATGTTTTATTTGGCACTTTGTTTGTATGAAGGAGCAAATAGATCCCTATGGGACTTGACAGAAACTGTATTTTGCTACGATACTTGGGTTGGAACATCAGCAAGCGGCACTAATCACTCCATGAGTAGCACTTTTTTTAAAACCAGTGTTTTAAGGATAGAAACAACACATGCCCGTTGCTAGCCATTTTGCAGGCAGAGGCAAATCTATATTTCCCAAATAGCCGAGACAGGAGCAATCATCAAGATTTTGGTGTCAACAACTTTATTTCATTTTAGACAACCTGTGAAAAGGGCTCAGTGTGTTAACAACCGAACTATCCCTTTAATATTCATAAGAATCCTCTCGAGCTATCCCTGCTCTCGTTTTCACCTAACTAAAATAGCTTGAAACAAGACAACCACAGCATATTTTTTGTCGAAACCAACTCTCATTACATTATTTTAGACAAGATTTTAGACCACCACAAAATTAATGAAAATACGATGGAATGAGACCTTTAAGCACAGGTGATATACTTCATCAGCACAGGATCCAGGGTAGAGTACAAGCACCAGGGCTAGAGTTTCTGATGGATTCATACTGTAGTAGGCCAAGTACAGTAACTGACAAAAAATTGTGCTTATGGTTATGCATATGATTTTTGCTGGTATTTAAATAAATCTGGTACTTAAAAAGACTTGAAATGCATCTCTATGGTAATGGTTTTACAGTGCAAAGACAAACAATAGCAACAGTGATAAATACAGTCAAAGTAGCAGGTAAAAGTTCAGGTAATCTTTTTCTGTGAGCCAGAGGATTCAGAGTCCAGATTGTTTACTCGGGGGCTGGAGTGGGGAAGAGTTCAACAATCTAACAGCTTGGCGGATAAAGTGTTAGTGAGTCTGGTGGTACGAGAGCAGAGACCTCCTTCCAGAGGGCAGGAGGTTGAACAGATTGTGTGCAGGGTGTGCACTTTACAATTGTGATCGCTTGCTGGGTGAGGCGGGTGGTGTATACTGTATGTCTTTTAGGGATGGGAGTGGTGTGTCAACGATCCTGTCATGTTGTGTTCACTATGCGCTTCAGGGTTTTCCAGTTGTAGTCAGTGCAGCTCCAGTGTCAGTGTAGCTGGAGAGAATGCTCTCAATGGTTCCTCTGTAGAATGTGGTCATGATGGGTGGTGGGGCACTTGCTCGCTTGAGTTTGCACAGGAAGTAGAGGCGCTGCTGAGCTTTTGACAGAGATGCAGTGTCGGTGGTCCAGGAGAGGTCCTCACAGGATTTTGGTGCTGCTCACAGCAACACCATCGATGGTCAATGGATTTAATTGATTTATTAATGTGTAACATGACTAGCCGTTCAAAGCTATGAGCTATATTAACCCCACAATTTTCTTATGATGTGTGCCTAATGGACTAATGGTAACTTTCACCATCTAAGAGACTGAAAACCTACCCTAGGCACTAGTAGGCAGTTGGGTCAGCCCATTGAGCCAACGAAACTGCCGAAGGTTTCTTCCTTTACCATAACAAGTAAAATCAAAAAACGATGCAAGGGAGTTTTTCCTTGCCCCTGTTGCTCATTGGTGCATTGTGTTAAGCGCTTTGAAACATGCCTTTTGCAAAATGCGCTATGCAAATAAAATTGAAAATTAATTGAATTGAATTTCTGATGATTGGTGTCAGTGTCACAGGACGGTAGTCATTGAAGCATGATAGGGATGATTTTTTTGGCACGGTATGATGGTGGCAGCTTTAAAGCATGATGGTACAATGGCTTGCTTTAAGGAGGTGTTGATATCCACCAGGGATGTTGTCTGTGAGTATTTTCTTCACACTGGCAGCAATCAGGCACAGAGTGGTCGAGTGCTGATTTGTGCTTCAAAACGTGCAAAGAAGCTGTTCAGGTAGTTGAGTCAGAGAGGTGTCGCTGTCGCAACTCTGTGGCATGGGCTTGTAGTCTGTGATGGCCTGAGTGCCCTGCCATAGGCTCTGTACGTATATATATATATATATATGTATCCCAAAAGATTTCCTGGAAAAAAGCTAAAGGCACATTTTCCCAAACCCAGTGCTGTAGCATGACCATGATGACATCCTAGATGTGAATGATTTTTCACATTTACATCACATTTAAGTTTATAGTTAGAAAGTTATTGAATTGAGTCCCTTTAACAGAGACTAATGATAGACTAAGACACATTTTTCCAACCGAAGTGGTGCAGCCTTACCATAATATTACAAAGGTTTGGTGGCACTACAATTGATAGGAGCAAAGCTAAGCTTTCCTCTTACAGTAGACTAATCATTAGCAGCAACGTTGTCCGTATTTCTTAAAATACATATTGTTTAGACAACAATCCAGTAGTATCTCATTGTCTACCTTACCACTATTGAATGGACCCGTACATTGTGTTTGATGGTTTTGTTTAAGATTTGTTCAGCCGCAAAGTTGGAACTTCTTTCTAACTTTAATGAAGTGAGTTTTTGTGCGGTAAAATTAATAACCGTACGTTTCCACACAGCGTTCACTTGGTGAATATTTGCTTATCATATTTCGCCGTTGGGAGTGGCCAAGACAACACGCTAAAGTTAGCCTAGCAGCTTACCTAAACTAAACCTTGGGAAGCTTCTGGATAAATTTACAGTGATAAATTTACCCTAAATATGTTTGTGTGACCCGTAAATGGTAATGCGTTCTGCTATTGATTGGTTGCCGCCCGGCACAAATTTGCATAAAGTTAAAGATTCGCCAACTTCAATTCGTCTGCTTCAGCGATTTGCCCACAACAGGGCGAAATTCGCCCCCTATTCATTTTCAATGAGAGGTGGGCGAAATTCGCGCACAGTGGAAACGCACAGTAATTCCTAACCGTGAGAAATCGCAAAGCAGGTGTAAAACCGTAAGAAGAGAGTTTCATGGCCAATGCGCGAGGGTTAAGAGCCCTGTTTGTTGCCTGCTCCAACGCTATATTTCATTATTTGTGATTGGCTATTCCAATATTTCCCTATTTACTTTTAGCTACACCAGAGCCCTCAGTTTAGAACCTAGAAGGCTTTGCTCTTTCGTTTATTTAAGCAACATGTGTAGGCATTAAGCACCGTTTTCCTACCTTTTGAGCCACTAGTGAATGAGACTCTTCAATACAACCCACTGAGTGGCAGTGACTGAGAAAAAAAATTCTCCAAGGATCTGCATCAATCATGCGATTGACCTCTAACACCTCTGGTTGACGGAAATCCATCATAGCTTGTTATAATCCAGGATGGCATTGGGTTTCTTGTCCTCCCTAGTGCTCACTGCTGCATCCCTGTGCAGAGTTGTCATCAGGAGCAAATTTTCCCAGTAGGACACAAGAGCAACAGTGTCAGTGAAAGCAAATCCCCCCCCAAAAAAAGCGTCCTCTAAAAGCAACCAGATGCTCATCAACAGTGACATGGGGACTTGGGTTATAGATGAGTGGAAGGCGCTCCATCCACTTGTCCCAAACCTCTCCGATCGCTGCCAGTTTGTCTTGTTGACGACGGCCTGGTCTTGTATCTGGTGTTGGCCTGGTGTTGTCAAAGCGAGTGACCCATGACAACATGTGAAATTTCTTCAAAGCAGGATTGGATGTCATCAAGTCGGAAATTGCCATATCTTGTAGGTCCCGGGGTCATCCTGATGACATTCCCTGTGTTTACATGGGACCAGTAGTCGAGTTGAGGGGGGATGAGGAGGGATGGCATCCCCCCTGAGACAAAAACGGTAAAAATCATCCCCCCTGTAAAAACGTCCATCCCCTTCCATCCCTTGTGCCGTTTTATCAATTAGAGTGGAAATAACTTATTTTCAACACTGGAAATATAACTAAAATTTCAACACTTAACGGGCTTTGCACAATGTAAGTAAACTACCTGCACCGTGAGGGCTCGCACGAATAAGTTATTCATGACGTCAGTGACGTCGGAGAACAGTGGCGGTAGGCTAATGTTTGAACTTATGATTTTAACATCATGGCCAAGCGACGTGGACAGCTCGATCTGAGGGACTTCTTGAGAGAGCGAGAAGTGGCGTGACACTTTTTATGAATCAAACATAATTTAGGACATAGCCTACTAACGATAACAAAAGAGCTAATGAATGTTAATTTGGAGTCTATCTAACGTGTGCCTCTCTATTTAGCAAGCTAGCTGAGTTGGGTTCATGTTAATTTTGATTTAGTTGACGTTAATTGACGTTAGTTTGTGTTTCTGGGATTCATCAGACAACAAAAAGTGTCATTTAAGGTAGGCTAAATGAATGAATGAATGTCCTTTATTGTTATTGTCACAGGTACAATGACAATGTACAAATTGAGAGATTTCTCTTGTCAGTGCATCTTCACATACAATAATAGAATATAATAAATACTTAAGTGCTAATACAGTAATACACCCAAGCAAGGCCTAAAGCCACATACAGACAGTCAACATACGTCCAGTTGATATCAATCAATGTTGCGCATTCAACAAGTGAACATCGCTAACATTAACGTTCCCTTTAAAGAGAAACTATACATTTTAAGAGTTGATTTAGAACTAAATTAGACTCAAAATAGAAAATCAATAGGAAATCAATTGTATATTAAAGGAAAATTAAGGTGAATAGGTTTGAAGGTAATATTGATTTCATGTTTAAATACTTTATCATTCTTTGAACATAAACTTCTCAGCTTTGTATTTCTGTACACAATTCTTTAAATATCCAAGTTATTGAAACCAGCTAGTTGTGTGATTACTGCCTCCTGATAAGATCCTAGAAATTCTGACGGCCCAGGTTGCTGTGTCTGTGTGACACTCAGGGGTTAGGCTACAGTGTGTGATGACAGGATCAATGACATGTAACATCCACACAATGCATGTTTTCGGATAAAAAACACCGGCATATTCATTATGTTTCGCTTTAACAACAATAAAAAAGTGTACACAGTTCATCAGCACAAAATATGTCCGATAAACAAAAAATTCTACCATCCCCCCTGGTTTGATTTTACAACTCGACTACTGCATGAGACCGAATAAAAACTATTCAAATCAGATTAAATATTAATTCAGATTTTAAAAGACCATGTAAACACTCGAAATGATTATTCAGAATTAAACTTAATTAACACATTTAGCTTTCGACATTGTCATAAAGATCAATAAAAAAAATATCCAGTAGCCAGCGGTCGTGTGCTTTCTTCCGGTAAACATACACCCTCTGTCCAATTAGAACCCTTCCCTGCTCCCAGAGTTCACCTGAATTAAATGAATGTGATCAAATGTGTTCTCCATGTAAACCTTTATTCGGAATCATTTTTTCCATGTAAACTTGAGGGAGAATATTTAAAGCCACTATGTGTAGGATTTACCTTCTATTTATCTTCGTCTTTTATTAAAAATACATTTTTTATTTAAAAAATATAATGTAAAACGATGGTAATTACCTCCATGAATAAATTGTAGTGTTCACGTAAACTTAGTAATTTCCATTTATAAATAGATGTGGCTGGGTACCAAATGAGAATATCCATTTTGCGCTGCCATTTTCAAAATGAGGACCATGGGAAATGAGGACCGTGGGAAGGGAAGGGCTAATACATTTTATTCAAACGTGTTCAGTATATCACTTCGCCGATAGATGGGAGAAATTCTCATACGAAAAAAATAAAACGTACACATAGTGGGTAAAAATCTGAACTATTTAAATCCAAATAATTAATTCAGAATTTAAAAATACCATGTTAACGTGGCCATTTTCAGCTGAAAGCCTACCTTGATTCGGTAGATGCGGTCGGAACATTTCTCGCAAAAGTCAGGATTTACAAACATTTTCCATCCGCAAAAAAGTTCCCAGGTTTCCGCAATCTTTTGACAACACGTGGAATCTTGCGTAACGCTCCCGCAGTTTTCATGACTGCGCTTTAGTGACCTCAGATGGTAACACAGATCATTACACTGATAAAGTAGCCTGCACGGCGCACATCCTGCATACGAGCACTCTAAATTGTAACTAGAGAATGTAATTCCAGGGAATTACGTTTGCATGAAAATGCAGTGCAATTAACTTTAAGTCATGGAATTTCTAAGTTAAATAGTTTATAGAGTTAATAGTGGGATAGTTGAATGTTCCAATTAATTAAATAGTTACATTTAATTTAAGAAAGAGAAGAAAAAAAGAAAGACAAAAAGAGAAAGAGAAGAAAGATTTTATGATGGTAGTAGTAGTGCTCAGTTGTCTTAGCTGATGTAAATTAGTATATATACTAAATAGGCTAAAATGTTAACTATGTTAATCATGCCAACAGTGGTACTCAGTGGACTTAGCTGATGTTAATTAACATAAATATATTAGTTATGCTAACATGCTAATATGCTAGCTATGCTAATAATACTAGTCATGCTAACAGTGGTACTTAGTGGACATAGCTGATGACAATTAGCATATATGCTGATCATGCTAATATGCTAACAATGCTAATCATACTAACAGTTGTACTCAGTGGACATAGCTGACGATGATTAGCATATATGTTAACCATGCTAATATGCTAACTATGCTAGCTATGCTAAGCTAAGAGTGGTACTCAGGTATGCTAACTGTCAGTTGCTAGGGTACTTCAGGTCACAGGAGTTAATAAAAATAAGGTGTCATAGTAGTGAATTGTTACATTATATGGTACTATTATAGTTTAAACCGGCACTAAGCAACATTCTGTTTTTCTCTCTCACGAGCTCCTTCTAAAGCCCGCTGTATTGCATTGTATTGCACTGCATTCTATTGGAGGCGGTCCGCGCTGCTGAACATTGCAAGTGCTGTATCTACCGCTATTGGCCACGGTGGCGCATTCTACACCGTTTGTTCGCCGTGTAATGACTAATTTTAGCATCCTAAACAGTATGAAATGGATTAATTAAATGAAAAATGTTGCATAGTTGGCCTTTAAAACTATAGTTTAGTGTAGTGGTGAGAGAGAGGAAGAGAGAGAGAGAGAGAAAGAGGAGGGGTTTGTATTGAGAGTGAGAGAGAGAAGGAAAGACAGAGAGAGTGAGAAGGAAAGAGGAAGAGAGAAAGAAAGAACGAGAGAAGGAGGGTCAGATTGTAAGCTTAAAACATGAGATAGATATAAAGATAGAGAGAGAGAGTTTAAGAGAAAGAGAAAAAGAAGAAAGAAAAAGAGAGAGAAAAAGGAAAGAAAGATAGAGAAACAGAAGAAAAAAGAAAGAGAGAGAGAGAAAGGGAAGAAAGAAAGAAAGAAAGGGAGGAAGAAAAGAAAAAGAGAGAGAGAAAGAAAGAAAGAGAAAGAGACAGAGAAAGAGTAGAGAGAGAAGGAGGTCTGTGGCAGTAATGGGGTAGTAGTAAGTAGTCACAGTAGTGAATTGTAGCATTATATAGTAGTATTACAGGTTAATAAAGAGGATGTATAGTCTTCAGAGGGTCAGGTGGTGTGTAGAGTAGGATAGATAGATAGATAGACAGATAGATGTGAGAGAAGTAGGGGTAAAGATAGAGAGATGGATAGAGAGATAGATTGATAGACTGATAAATAGAGGGAGAGAGAGGGAAATCAGTGGATATATAGAGGTAGAGAGAGAGAGAGGAGGTCTGTGGTAGTAATGGAGTAGTAGTAAGTAGTCACAGTAGTGAATTGTAGCATTATATAGTGGTATTATAGGTTAATACTATTCAATAGTGTATTATGGCAATGAATAATTTGAAACTGTTAAAACAGGTGGAGGAGAGTAGTGGATGGTAGTCTGCAGTGTAATGCTGGGCTCAAACGACACGATTTAAAAATCTTATACGATTTTGACGTCGGGTTGTGCCGCACACATAAAGAGAATCACAACCGACAATCTTGTCTACAGTCGTAAACACGCACACACTACACGATTGGAACGCCCAACATTCCATTTCCAGTCGTAAATATCAAACATGTTTGATATCTACGATTCCTGATCGGTCAGTCTTGAAACCCCGAAAATTCTATCTTAGAACGTCGGACACGACAAAGGAAACTGGGCCGACAATCGCTTACTATCCGCCTGGGGACTGAACGTTCCCCCGATTGTCGTAAGGGGGGGTTCCAGCCGAGAATCCTGTAGTTTGAGCCCAGCATAAGGAGTTCAATCCTTTAAGGGGAACTAGAAACCATTAAAGTGTAAATTGCAGGTTGAAAAGTTACAGAGTTAATGCTATATGGTTATTAAACATAAATATTAGAACTACCAAACCTTTGTGTATGGTCATTTTTGAATATAACAAGAAAAAACTGTACTTTTAACCACTCACTTCCACAAGGTGGAACGTTACGTCACGAGAGGAACTCACCGCAAGAACTGCGTTAGTGTTAATTAGTTTTGAGAGGTTCTGTACTTAGTTTTAGCTTCAAAATACGTTTATCTCACGGCACAGCCCACACAAATAACTGTCAAACATAACGTGAGGGCAATATCAGTACATTTATTTTCTTTCTGATGATGGGCATTGCTAATTAAATCACAAGGAATATAGGCTACCACATAAGGAAACAGTTAGCCTACTTGGCATTTAATGCATCTTGACATGATGGCTTGCCTGTAACGTTACAATGTGCATCACTACGGCTCTGAATAAGACTACCGACACCATGTAAGTAATGAATTCAGTCATTGACCCTCATTGCTATTCTACGTTATGGCCAGATTTTGAGAATATTTAGGCTCTCTTATATTAGCACTCCAGCTAGCTACTCACCAGGACAGCTGACCAACACGCCATTCATTCTCCTCACACCAAGCTTCAATAACTCTTTCAGGGCCATGATTCCTGACAATTTCCTCTCTCACGCTTGACAGGCTCAACACTGTAGAGCTACCGTCAGTAAAGAATTTGTTGGGTTTCCACCGCTGTCTCCCAGTCATCCTCGTTCTCCATTGCATTGTGTTAGCGCGAGAGTGGCCTCACTTGTGTTCTTTATGGGCGCCTATGGAAGAGTATTGCTTAACCCACATATCTATAATATTAGGATTTCGGTTTTGATATTAGGAGAGGTGAAAGTAAGCATGTCTATAAATGTTCATGAGAAATTTGGTTTTGATTGATCACTGTTTTGGCACATTAAGTTACGTTAAGCTTTGTCTGTAGGCTACAATGGGCGCCTATGCAGAGGAAAAAGTGTAGGCTAGGTATCATCCATAGTTTTGGGAATTCGGTTTTGATATTTAGAGAGCTGAAAGAAGGCCTAAAAAGAGACGTCCATGAGAAATTTGGTGATGATTGATCGCTGTTTTGGTACATTAAGCTACGTTTTGCGTTTACACGTTAAGCATTTTAGGTTGTGCCGATTCTTATGAGTTCCTTTTGTGACACAACGCGGAAATAACAACGAACTCGCTGCCTTTTTTCAAACCGCAATAAATGTTATTTTAACACATTTAAAGACAAAAACCTTCAAATATATACACATTGAACGCTTTATGTACACATTAATTGATGGTGGTGGTTAACCTGAAATTTAACCTTTAATAGTAAGGGGGGACTTGAAACTTGAGACAGTTAGCAGCAGGTGCACTCAATTCAAACGAACATTCTAAGACCCATTATGACTCATCGTTCCAACCGACACTCTAAGTAGAAGAGTTTGAGCCTATGGAGACAAAAGTTTTATAGATAAACTGCAATAGTTTAAAAAGTACAAGACTTAAAAGGTTGAAAATACACTTAGTACAAGGCATGACCGAGCCCTCCGGAACAAAGTTTGATTAAGTTTCTAGCTTAAACGGTTGAAGCGCAGTTAAGTCTGATAGAGGACTAGACGCCCAGTCAGAATTCTCTACACTCTAAAGTCCCCATTTACAGTCAATGGAGTCAAATTTTTTATAGTTTTTTAGTAATAGTTTAAAAAGTATAAAAGTCAGAACTTAGAAAAGTCATAGCACAGGTCACATGAGCGAGACCTACGAAACAAAGTTTGAACCAAGTTTTTTGGTTAAGCGGTTTGAGAGGAGTAGGCTGCGTTAGGAAATAAGAATAAGAAGAAGAGGAATATCAATAGTTTGCATTTTCATGCAAACTAATTATTTTTCTTATCAAACAATACAGGAAAACACATCAATAAAAGAAATATGCAACAAATAAACATCTAGTCAGTCTACCGCTCGTAACAGAGACGTTTTAATAGGAAGAGACACATCACTTACAAAATCGCCCATAGAAATGTATTGGGAAACTTTGTAACACTAAGATGGCGGTTGATTGCATATGTCCCGCCTACTCTCGTGCTGTTGCTCCAATCATTTTGTTGATTTAACGCAGGGGTGGGCAAACTTTTTGACTCGTGGGCCACAGTGGGTTATAAAATTTAATAAAGGGGCCGTGCCAGGAGCAGATTGATGTAGTGTTTGTGTGAAGTAATAATGAATAATAATAAGAATAATAAATGACATGTAAAGGCCATTATATTTCACAGTTTTGGCCATTAATATGTGGTAAAGCATGGGTATGCAAGGCTGTTTTTTTATGCATTTAACAACAGTTTGCAGAAATTGCAGGTAAAATACTAAATAAAGGTTTGATAATGTTATTGAATATAATTTCCGGGCCGGATTAAAAGCCAAACGGGCCGTATATGGCCCCCGGGCCTTAGTTTGCCCATGCCTGATTTAACATAAGCATCTCATCATAATTCTCTTTCTGTCGATTCGTTCGACACAGACTGTGACTCTATGGGATGTAGCGCGATCGCTCTTGAAGCCTTTAAACACGCCTATAGTGAGCCGTCACTCACAGGCGTCCCGCCCGCCCTATAAATTACAGTGACGCTCACTCAATATTCACATTTTTAGCTCTTCAAGACTCGCTCTAGCCACTTGTTGAGTTATCGTGCCTACCGTCGAGGGAATTTGCTATCGCGGCTTAACAGCTTCTTAGACGAAGACACCCTTCAACCCCGCGAGGCGTCAGATTTTCGGATTCTTTCGACAGGTAAGTAGCACAGTAGCACAGCTAGCACAGTAGCACGGCTACTGTGCTAGCCTACTTCAAACCTCTTTGACTTACAGTCATTCCCAATTGAGAGTGGCCGCGAGACTCACGTAAAACATGAGTCACGGCATTACGAGATGTGTCACTGCAGCTACCGCCGCTAGGAGGAAGCACAAGACCTCTCGAATGATTGCACAACCTTCGGAGAGTTAAGCGGAGCAAGAGACGTTAGTTTACTTCCGTGTTCTATTTTTGCAATATGCAGTTTGGTCTGATATAGTCAAATTTTTATGCTAGAATTACTTTACATTTTTTTTACATATATTTTGGACCCTATGGCTTAACAATCAGCCTGCGCCAAGTAGCAAATCCCCAGCTTTATTTGGAATTCTAACACAAAATACCGATACACCATTTCCAAAGAGACACAGAAAACACGACTGTTCCTTGCCCACAAACACACATGAAAAACGGTCTGACTCCAGCTCTAACACCATGAATCAAGCCTGGATTCTATGAACTAGTCATACAACTAGTTAGCCTATAGGCCTATGTTCATTTGTGTTCTATTTTCGCAATAGGCCTAATGCTTTTGGTCTGTTATGTTTGAGTAGGCCTACGTGAAGAAACTTCGTTTTACCTTCTTTTGAAGCCTTCTCAAAATCCACCGAAAACTACATCCATTAATGAGGATTTAACTGTAGGTTAAATCAAAGTCCTTCTCCTATAAAAACGTCTCTGGCAGAATTTCACCTTCAGCTGAGTTAACGGTGCTGCGACAAGTAGGCCTATATGTGCCGAATGCGGTTTGCCCTCTGCTCATATTGCGTTCAGTAATGCTGCACCAGGCCAGTGGCCAAGTTCTAAATGAGCACGTAGTTCATTTGTTGAGAGGCGCGTTGTAGCAGAATTGTATACCGAGTGACTGGAAGCAACGGCGGGCAGCAGGGCAAGCAACTCTTACCCTGTCCCATTTTGTTCGCAACAACTGCACATTGCAACCTTTGCCAGCTTTATCCAATTGTATTCTCACAAACGTGGATATTTTAATTTACTGAGACAAAAGGCAAATAGGCTATATGTTCACAGCGAATGAGCAATGGAATTATTACCGGACTCCCATAATGGAGTTACTACCGGACTCCCTATGATTATATATCTTCAAATTTCTAGTTGGTTTCATGCTTTATACTGACAAAATATGTTACAAAGACAACTGTTGGCCGGAACGCAGCAGAACGCAGTTCCTTACTTCTGTATTTTAGTCTTTTGGGTTGTGCCATTTTATTCTGCGTTCCGGTAGGCTTAAACAAGGCTAAACAAGTGTTTCAATCATCCCGACAGTGCCTGCTGATATGTTAGGCCTACATCATCAATTCATCTGTTGTTTAAAAGTGATAATATTATCGCTCTTAAAATGAGCCCCCAGGTTTAACTTCAGATCAGTATTGCACATCGACACGATTTTCCCTGGGTCTGTCTAGTATTACAAGCTGTATGGGATGACAAAATTTCATGTTTGAATTGTGAATGGTTTCCGAGAAAATCTCAATGGTTAATTCGTCCCCCAGTTCAATCGTCCCGGCTTTCCCCTACAGATGAGCGTTTTACGCCCACAGGCTCTCAGCAGCACCCATCATCTGACTTGCATTGTGTATAAAGATCGAGGGGAGGGGGGAGGCTATACGTGCAAACGATCTGCTGGGAGGATGGGCGACCAATTGTTTACTAAAATAGCCTACCTATATCCCTAAATCCCTCATTCGCAAGCAGCACAAAATGCATGTCCCTGTGAAGACTTTTATTGAATTGAAGTACTATTTCACATCTTACACTCAAAATTACACATTGCAATAACAGAACCCCGTTCTGGAGCCATAGGCTACTGTGGTCCAGTGGTTCTCAAACTTTTTTATTCATTCCCCACTTAGAAAGAAGGAGAATTTTCGCGCCCCACCTGACCTGTATCAACACCCCCGCTTTATGATCAGCTCCCATCTCCTCGCAAAGAGCGGAGACATCGCACATCTTTCGCTAATGCAGCTTTCACCATTCGTTTTTCCTACTAACGGTATTCTGCGAGTTTTCGTTGAAAAAAAGTGATGAGCTTATCAGCGTGATTTGGGTGTGAAGTCTCCAAGCGCAATGTTAGGCCTTATACGGTCTGCTGCCAGTTGTCTAACACACAGAACACACATGAGTCGCTCGTCATCCCCAACTATGAATCTAAACGCAAACGCATCATACTTTCTTTGGTTGACTCTTCTTTTTTTTAGTCCGCCTGTCTTATTCTCATTCTCGCCATATTTTGTGACTGTGCGCCCTTATGCACCGCAAATACTGCATAAAACATTTTTGCCCCACTTCTTGCATCAAATTCGTCAATTTTTTTAACCATTAAAGGTGATACTGGTGCACACATTGTGTAGCCGTTGTGTAGCCTATGTCGCAATTTATGCCGACATCTATTTTGTCTCAAAATGGTTTCAGGCTGGCTTAATTTTTCTGGTTTTCTATCAATCGTCCCGGCTCTCCCCTACAGAAGGGGCGTTTTGCGTGTTTTAAGGTGTTTACGTGCTAAGTATGAATCCATTGTGAGTGGGAGTGGGACTCTTTTGTTGAGTAGCCTAACCTTTGATAAAGACAGACACAAAATGCTTGTTTTATTCCGATTCCTCGCGCCCCACCTGCAGTACCTCTGAGAAACGCTGCTGTAGTCCATAGCCAGGTGAACACGCGTGTAGCCTAGTTCATTTATTGTGAGGCGCGTCCTTTGCAACAGAGTCGGCGGCAAGGTGGGGCATTTGAGGGCCCAGCACAGGTCGAAAAACGTTAGGCTTTCATTTTATTAATATTTTTAAATTAATATGAAATGAAATAAAAGAAATAAACTGGAGATCGTAAATTGCACTCGCATAACACGTTCGTTCAATGATCATTGGTCGCTGAGTAAACTTGATTCATTTGATTTCAATGTGCCTGTTGCGCTGCAGCGCGCAGAATCGTATCGTTTTTATCCGTTTTTATTTATCACCTTTGGTTCGCCAAATGGATGTATGAAAATTAATTTAAGAAAATGGTTTACAATTGCCCGTTCATTGCCTGCAACCTTTTTGACAGTAAGCCCTTTGCTTTTTTCACTTCTTGCCAACCTAGGCCTATTAAGCGATGAATAGTTGATCGCATTGCATTTGTGTTTCGTAGAGGCAATACGTGACTGTCTTATGTCAGTGCTGCCTGATGCCTGGCTACTCCCCGATTGCTCACGATGGACGTTAAAATGATTATATGATATGGGGCTGACAACTCAGAGTCTTGATGAGCTCACTCTGTTGTGCGTTGATCACAGCCATCTTTCCCATCGGGACTATGCGTCAGCATAGTTCACTGTATTAATTAGGCTATTTTTATTGAATTGAATAATTACTATATTTAGTCTATGGTTGGTTAACACAAACATGAAAACAACACTCAAATAACAGACTATTTACAGTAACAAAATAACAGTAGGCTATTCAGTATAACTAGCCTTTTTCAGCTCAACTTTATTTCCTGACGGCTGTATGTTAGAACACTCGCGGTCGCGGGCGCTCCCAAGTGCCACCTGGTGGTCGTTTGGGTACACTGCAGCTTCTTTAGAAAAAAAATAATTAAATAGTGCGTGACACACTCATGACACACGGGAGGTTCGTGCGTGCAGCCGGGCCATTTCATGTGACACTGACTGTAGCCTGCCTTGTTGGGGGTTAGCCGCATTAGCTCGCTGCCTCCATCCCTGGGTTTGGCTATCTTCTCCTCTCGTGTCCTTAGCTTTTTCTACGGACACACTACCTAACCTCCTCGACTTTCACCATGCACTCTGCTACGGCACGTCCGAAACGACAACCTTGCCCTAATGCATGTGGACAGTCTATCGAGAGGAAGGACCACCATGCTGCTTGCGTCTCCTGCTTGGGCCTCCAGCATGTGCGTGAGGCTTTGGAAAACCCACAGGGATGTGCTGCTTGTTCTCGCTTCAGGCTCAGAACTCTGCAGCAGCGCTTCGAGGGTTTTGGACTAACACTCGAGCCTCCAGCCATGACTAACTCGGACCCTCTGCTATCTGAGCTTATCATGAGTGAGGACGATGAGGCGCAAGTCCTTAGCTGGACTGAACCGATCGAACAGCGACAGGCTCCCGCTTTGAGCCCTGTCGCAGACATGGCGGACGGTTCGCCAGGAGACGAAGATGCGATGGAGGAGAGTGGGGACGGTGAACTGCCTTTTCCCTTCTCCCAAACCACCCCTATCTTCTCCGCTACTCCGGTGCCAGACGAGTCCACCGAGCAGCACACAACAGCTGGTAAGCTGTTTCTGGAGACGTGCCAACGCGCAGGTCTGCGACTCGGCGTCGAATGGCCACAACCGCCTCCGGCGCGAGCTAGCAATAGACTCAATGGCAATTTTCTCCCACCTCCAGCCCCAGCGCCTAAACCATCCGTTCCACCATTTCAGGACTGTTTGGACGATGTGGTTAAGACTTGGAACAAGCCCTACTCTAATAGGGTGATCCGAGATGGAGGGCGCGGCCGAGCAGTCACTGGTTTCCTACCTAGCCCCTGATGGTAACATGGGCCTGACTGCCTCCTCACAACTGCCGCATAAGCAGCCTTTTTAAGTTTACCTCCCAACAGCTGGAGAAGACTTTCAAAGTTCTCGGACAGGCTGCGATAGGACAGATAGACTCTCTCCTCAAACAAAATGCTGTCAGAATAATCCCCCCAAGCAAAGCGCGGTCGGGTTTTTACAGCCGATACTTTGTTGTCCCCTAAAAAGACGGCGGCTCACGTCCCATCCTGGACTTGAGAGTATTAAACCGTTATATACAGACATACAATTTCAAAATGTTGACTCACAAACAACTCCTAGCGTTTGTGAGACCGGGAGATTGGTTCACAAAATTGGATCTGAAACGGGCGTATTTTCACGTTTGTATCCACAAGCAGCACAGGCAGTATCTGAGGTTTTACTTCGAGGGCAGAGCCCTGGAATTTCAGGTTATCCCATTCGGCCTAGCTACCGCACCCCGAGTGTTCACAAAAATAATGGAGGCTGCCATATCCCCCCTCAGGGCAAGGGGTGTGAGGATATTTGGCTACATAGACGACTACCTTCTGTGTGCTTCGTCAGCACGGCAGGCAGCGGATCACACACAAATGTTTCTAGACCACCTTGTGCGTCTGGGTTTCTTAATAAACCTCCAAAAGAGTGTGTTAACCCCAGCCCAATCAATGAATTTCCTGGGTCTCACGCTGGACTCCAGGACGTTTCGGGCTACGCTCGCTGCGCACCGAGTGGAGACGTTCCACAGGCGCCTTTCGAATTTTCAAATGGGGGAGAGGGTCAGATTTCACACTTGCCTTCGCCTTCTCGGTCTAATGGCATCCATGATTGCAGTGGTTCCACTGGGACAACTGTTTATGAGAGCTGATGCAGGGGGTCCAGCTAGGGCTCATCTCGTCGCGACATGTCTTCACGACGGACGCATCGTTGTGTGGATGGGGCGCCACGCTCGAGGATCAAGCGGTGGGTGGCTCCTGGTCCACACAACAGCGCCAGCTTCACATCAATGCCTTGGAACTGATGGCAGTTTTGGGAAGTGTTTTCTGCCCCGGTTACAAGGACAACATGTTCTGGTCCGCTCAGACAATACGGCGGTAGTCGTACATAAGCCGTCAAGGTGGGCTGCGGTCACTTCGGCTTCACCGCATAGCTCGGAACATCCTACTGTGGGCACATGCTCACCTAAATCCGGAACTTTTGAACGTCAGTGCAGACAGATTATCCAGGGCCTCTCTCTCCAATCAGGAATGGAGGGTGCACCCCCATGTGATAGAGTGTGTGTGGGAACATTTTGGTCGAGCGAAAGTAGATTTATTTGCTTCGAGGGAGAACACTCATTGCGATCTGTTTTTCTCCATTCGGGACAGCAATGCTCCTCTGGGCACGGATGCCTTAGCGCATCCGTGGCCGTACGTTCTGCTTTATGCGTTTCCCCCGGTTCATCTCATTCCCCACGTATTAACGAGGGTGAGGGAGGGGGGTTTCATGCTGATCCTGATCGCCCTGTGGTGGGCGAACAGACCTTGGTTAGCGGAGGTTTTCCAGCTATTAGTCAGGGAGCCGTGGAGGCTCCCGTGTCGCCGAGATCTCCTGTCCCAGATGGGGGGAGAACTACTGCATTCAGACCCTCATGCGTGGAACCTGCATGCCTTCATCGTGAAAGGGCGACATTAAGTGCCACTGGACTACCACCCAATGTTATTGCCACAATTCAGAATGCCAGAGCCCCCTCTACCAGGTCTCTGTATGACTCGAAATGGAAAGCGTTCGAGAAGTGGTGCGATCAGAAGAGCGTTATGTAACCAGGCGGGGGCGCCTGAGCAACTAGGTACACACTGCGCTGAGGAGCAGACCCACACCCACCCAATAGACCAAGACACAACCGATACAGTAGAAAAAGTACAAGTACAGGAGACAGGACAGTCAGTGCCCAGCTAACAGTAGCTACAGGAGGCAGGACAGTCAGGGCACAACTACAGGAGACAGGACAGTCAGTGTGCAGCTAACAGTAGCTACAGGAGGCAGGGCAGTCAGGGCACAGCTAAACAGTAGCTACAGGAGGCAAAACAGTCAGTGAATCTGGTAACTCACACGAGCAGCAGAGGCTAGCCAGACGGCAGTGCTCAGGTTAGCAGTAGTGCGCCCACACAGGAGGCAGACGGTGGCGGCGCAGTCAATACTCCATTCAACAAGTAGCAGCAGATGCGACTGGCAGAGACAGACGGGCGGCGGCGGGAGTCACGGCACAGTTCAGCAAACAGCTCCTACAAGCAGCGGGGGGAAACAGGCTGGTTTCAGCGCGGCCAATGCTCAGTTAAACAGCAGCTCACATATCAACAGGACGGCAGTCAGGCAGAGAGCTAAATAGGCTCCACTCAGTGGGCAAGAACAAAGTACTTATCTCCGCAGACGGCGAGTTTTCCCCCTTTCCCAATCCGTGCATTAATCTGAGCGATATTCCGTAACAGATCCTCTTCGACTCCCGCACTCCACCGTCTCCAAAGTCCTCGTCTCACGCCGGCCGGTGTTACAGTCTCCCCCGCTCAGTCGGCTACGGGGGATATATAAAGCCCTTCCCCGAGTCCACACGCCAATCACATACCCTTATTTCGCCCGCCAAATACCTATAATTAACCTGACTATTAGTTTGACAAATAACACTGATTGTTGTCATGAGGTTACTGGGCGCCGCCATCTTGGCTAGTGGTGTCACCACAAAAACATTCCCCGTCGGAACAATTGACTATTAGGCACCCCGTGACACCTATCTCTTTTCAGTGTTCGATCGCTCACGTACTTATGTTTCTTCAGGAACTGTTTGAACGAGGCCTTGCTACGCTGAAGGTCTACTTGTCAGCTATCTCTATGTGTCATGTAGGTTATGATGGTGTCTCTACCGGAGCGCATCCTCTCACATGCCAGTTTTTAAAAGGCGTCCGCCGTCTCCGACCGCTGGTTCGACCGACATTCCCGTCTTGGGACCTGTCCTTGGTGCTGAACGCCCTTTGCGGGCCACCGTTCGAACCCTTGCAGGACGTGGGGATAAAGATTTTATCCTACAAAACAGCACTTTTGCTTGCGCTCGCTTCAGCAAAGAGAGTGAGTGAAATGCATGCCTTTTCTGTACATCCCTCTTGTATAGAATTCAGTATGGATAACTCTGTGACCCTACGGCCCAATGTAGCTTTTATACCTAAGGCAAGGCAAGGCAAGTTTATTTATATAGCGCTTTTCATACAATGTAGTGTTTATACCTAAGGTGCCCGCATCTTACGGATGCTGGGTTGTCATCTTTCCACCCCCCACCCTTTGAGTCAGGGGAACAGGAAAGGTTGCATTGTCTTTGCCCGGTCCGCGCGCTACGCGCATATCTGTCCGAGACCTCGGCTTTCAGGCATAGTATAATGCCGCCACAATCCACCCATCTGTTAACCCGTACAGTTTTCACTATTCTTTCTCCTCCTCTCTTTTCCTCTCCACTTACTTCTCCCTCTTCACTTAGCCTAGGGCCAACCTATCTGTATGGTTTCACATGCAAGATAACTCACATTCTCTGAAATCTGATGGAGACTGTTCTAACTCATCTCCTCTCTGATTTTCCATGCCATTACCACCCTGCCGTGAGTCATCACTGCCTTCCACTGCCTGCGCCTGCACTTCCTGGGTTCTCCTGGGACCTTCTTCCAACGTGATCCAGCTGCACTCCTGAATGGTCCTCAACCCACTCCACTGTCCATGCCACTGCCTCCCTGCTGAGGGTCACCCCTGCCTGATCCTGCATCTCTGGCTTCCTGGGCGGTCTGCCTTCAGCTTCACAGATGACCCTGACATGATCGATACAGCCTCTAGCTGGCCCCTGGCTTGACTGCGCCTAATGACATGGGACTATATTCTGGGATTCTAATGGGACTCCTATATTACTTTATTATCTAATGGAATAATAGTGGACTACCCGCCATCTGAGAGACTGAAAACCTGCCCTAGGCAGTTGGGTTAGCCCCTTGAGCCATCGGAACTGCCCAAGGTTTCTTCCTCTACCATAACAAGTAAAAACAAAAAATGCTGCTAGGGAGTTTTTCCTTGCCCCTGTTGCTCATTGGGCCTCTTGTGTTAGCTTTGTGGGCTCATTGGGCCTCTTGTGTGCGCTTTGTGACATGCCTTTTGTAAAAATGCGCTATATAAACAAAATTGAATTGAATTGAATTGAATAGCGATCAGTTATTTGGCTCATTCTACCAGGGGGATGGCTACAACCTGGGCCGCTTTTCGAGGCGTGCCTGTGCAGAATATTTGCGAGGCTGTGGGCTGGGCTTCGCCGCATACCTTTGTAAGGCACTACCGTCTCAATGTTACGGTGTCAGCTGTGGCTCATGCTGTACTCGAGGTGGGGGGGTCTGGACATACAGGAACTGCTTCTTAGCATCTTACTGCATGGTTTGAACCTCCAGGTATATTGTCCGGCTCTGG
>JAGFZM010000131.1:171625-191356 GCA_017657215.1 Limnothrissa miodon | reverse complement strand
ATATTTAAAATAACACGTCAACTGACAAACTTAAGTCGGAACTGACAGAACAAATCCATTACAGCCTAGTTTCCCCAAATTTCCCCGAGTTAGTCTAGTCTATCTATCCATCTATCTGTCAATCTACATATCCATGCCAGCACCATATGTAGGGCCTTCCTGCATCTCTTGCTGGTGTCTTTTAACTTTTTTATCCGTGCTTGTTCGTTTACGCTTCCGCTTTGCACTGGCAGACAGGACACTATCAGCTTCGGCGATTCTTAAGATGTCATCATCTTTGATTGCATTGATGGTCACGGCTGTGCTCTGAAGCCACAAGTTATTCATTTCAGCCAGCATTGCAGATGCACCTTCATTAAATGTCGAAATGGCCATACTGGCTGCAGCCTCAACCCTACCTTTCCCCATAAACACTGTTGTAGGACATCGGGCCAATATGACTAAATTAAGGCATTCATTGGCATTCTGAGTGCCTCCATGCTGCATCCGTTTGAGGAGGCTGTCACTTGACATGCGGTGATACACAGGGAGCAGCTTCTGACCCACTTCTCTGGATAAAAAATTTCTTATGTGGAGCCTATGGCTTTCTGGTGTTTCTCCATTCTCCTCTGCTCTCCTGTACCAACACCAGCATGGATTGCACCTAGTGTGCATAGGATTGTCGTCGCTGGACATAGAATGTAGGAGACCTGCCCAAATTTCTGCCTTCATTTGATCCAGTGACCCTTGGTTGTTTAAAATAGCCCCCCTGTAATAATTCTGCAGGGCTTTACATTTTTTTGCAGTGAGTTTACCCTGACCTTTGCCCCCTAGTTTGCGCTCAGCATAGAGTTTTCTAAGTGCCGTGCCCATGCGCTTATGGGCATGGTTAATGCATTCCAGCTTCACAATGTCATGCCCAAGGTATGGGTTGAGCGCAACCACCTCCTTAAATGCTGCACTGTCCCCATCAGAAAGCATCTCTGTGTAGCGCAGCTGGTGCTGAGACACAGATCTGGCCCACATCCTCTTAGCTGCCTCCTGTTCCATAGCCTTACTTGAACCTGAGAAATTTTTGGCACAGTCTAGATGAGTCTCCTTCCAGCTGTCAAATTCCTCATGTGTAAGCTTTCCCTCACACCTTGCAGTGTCTTTTAGGCTACAAGCATGGCAATATGAGGATATCACCTCAAAGTCTATGACCAGCCCAGTGAGGATGTCAATGCACACACCAATGCCATAGTGGGATGTGAAGCCTTTCTTCTGCCATGTTCCATCAAATGACACGCTCACGTTGATTATGGCATTCTCATCCTCTCTTACTAACTCAGCCACATCAGGGTCAATGTCAGTATATGCCTGCCTGATCTGGTCTCTTGTTCTCTGCAGTGACTCCAACCCTCTCTCAATTTCTGCCACTAAAATAAAAAGTATACTGTATCATTTCTGTTGGTTTATGGTTAACATGGTTTACAGTCTTACTGATACCCTATATTCATTCATTTTAGTGGCAGAAATTTCAAATTAGTTTTAGTTAGGAGAGGAGGGGAGCAACAGGTCAGGTTTAGCAAGAAGTTACATACAGTAGTTTGTTTTATTTTATAATTTTAATTTGATAATATAATTTTATCTGCCTGATTCTTTAAGTTTATGTATTTTGGAAAACACTTTATCCAAATAATTTATCTCTGGAGCTAATCATGATTAGATTTCTTATAAGACTTGAAACATTTTTATGGAATAAAATGGTTAGGGTTCTTTAGTCACCTATGTTTATTTCCAATGTGACTTGGGGGAAAAAACAGAAGAGAATACTTTGTTGCCTGTGTTGTGCATGTGTGCCTGTACCTATGTATGTTTTTTTTTTAAACTTACTTTTAATCTCCCAAGGTTTGGTACCATTTGCTTATGCTGCATTATTTTTGCCACCTCAAAGAATATATATATGGTAAAAGTAAAACTGACAACACAAAATAAGGAATTAAATGCAATTTTAATTCTCTATGTAGGGTATTACTGTACACAAATCGAGCAAATGAGCAAAAAGGTGAAAGCCAATAAAACGTTAGGTGGAAATACTGACAAATATACATTGCTCAGACAAATATTGCCTACATTATTGGACTGCGCTAGATTTAGCTGGCTGGTTGAAAAAATAAGCAGTTAGAACTTTAGAACCTCTGAATGCAAAGCAAAATCAATTAGTTTCTGATTTACTCTGATAAACTATTCTTCATTCCATACCTGTCACTTTCTTGTCATGTCTCTGGTAAGTATTGAGATGCAAACCAGGAATCCCCAACACCTTGCTGATCTTTTTGAGCGCTGCATATCCCAATCCTAATTTGTGCGCTAGAAGCACCATTCGTACATTTACATCAAATGCAACGTCACTCCGAGACTCCTCTCGAAGACGCGTGGACGTGAACACACTTCTGCAGTATTTATCGTCACCTACACAGACACTGCACTCTAGCAACAAACTACAGCAAAACCCATGATTTCGTGGGTCTACTGTAAGTTGCAACCCAGATCCTGCACAATTGGGACAAATTAGATCACTGATCAATTCATTCAAACGCGAGACATGAACTATGAGCCACTGCTGAGTGGCATGATGGTCACTGTCACTGCCGCTATCTGAATTTCCCCGTTTCCCTAATGACAGCTTACGTAAAGACGCACTTTGAGGAATTTTATCTTTTTTAATATTGACATTTGCCTTAGACTTTCTTGCAGTTGCCAATTGCATTAGTCTCTTCTTAGAAGATTGAAAATTAAATGTCCCGCGGAAAGCTAACAAGGAAGAGTGGGAGTGTACCACGTGACACATTTTAACGAATCGGCTAGTCAGAAATCAAGACCAGCCAATCGGATATCACTTATGTTTAAAGCCCATTGTAAACATTCACGATTGGTGGGTTGTACAGCGGAAATATCCATATTTGGATTAGACAGAGTTCTGTAGAAGAAGGAGAGCTTCAAAACAAGACCAAAGACGACACTTGACACAGACCGGTTGCGATATCACATAGTGCGTAAGAATGCTAACTTTTGGCAGATCTTTGTTAAAATTTACAGGCGCAAGTCGACAAAATGTAGTAAAATAAACACATACATGTGTAATTTCGACATTTTTATTATAAAAGAGAGAAAGATTACATGTTAAGGGTGCAATCTAGCCCAAAATCTTAAATTTGACCTGCCGTGTCTCGCCTTAAAGATACTGCATGCTGTAAAGACGTGGAGTTACTAGTGGTTAGTCTACGGCCGTACTACATGCTGAGAGAGTTCACACGCCATTGTTGTCTGTGTTTACGTTCCGCCACGAGCACTTCCTGACATAGCGTGCAACATCATACACTCTACTCGCAAGGCTGATGGAATGAAGATCATCACTGGCCTGGGGAAGAGTAGCAGCTCAGTGGAGGGAGACCTGGACAAGGGAAAACATGTTAAACAACTTTTACAACAGGTTTGACTGCCATGCTCAAGTCTCAATGGACGTGAGCTGCCCATCACCCCTGGACACTGTCTGCTTAACGGCCCAATTCACACCTCCCCTCTCACTCTCAAGGCAACACGTACCATCGCCAGATGTACCCCTCCCCCACAGGACCAATATGAACCCCACACAGACACACCTCTCCCCCTTCCCTCCCTCCCCCTCAGGGTGACCACGACCATGGTAACCCCTCTCCCCCTCAGATCCCCCCCCATCGTCACGGGAGATCAAGTTAGACTGCTTAAAGCCTGTGCAGCAGAACTGGGAGAGCCACTGGAGCACATCTTCAACTGGAGTCTCCATCTCGGGAGAGTCCCAGCACTGTGGAAGACATCGGGTGTGTCCCAATTCAGGGATGAGTTCTTCAAAGTATACATTCTACAAAGTACTGACCTTCTGGGGCTGCAAGTATTAGTACTTCTCTGACCAACGGTTTTATGAAATGGGACAGTACTAGCCTTCCACCGATCCAAAATGTGTCACAATTCATCCTGCCGTGAGCAGAGCCGTGAGGTTCTGTGTTGCTTAGCAATGGCAAACACTTGTGGAAAGACGGCTCTTTTTAACTCTACACATCGCGAAATAGCTCAAAGAATCAATCGTTTAAAAGATCGATAAAAAAATAATTAGTTCTGTTAAACAGTTTACTTTAATCTGTTTAATTTAAACCAGATTTCATTTCATGTTATTGTAAATTCCTTTAATATTTTCGTTCGTTAATAATCATCTTCGTATTAAATAATGGATTCAATAAAGATATTATCCTGTCGTTTTTATATATACTTGTTAACTGATGAAACGCAAGAAGATGAACAAATCCGCTGGAGAATAATCTTTTTTTAAATTGTGTCCTGAACGTCATCGACGCGCAATGAATCTTGGGATAGGTAGTACACGAAGGATACATCGTTGGATCCTCCGCAGCGGGGGAAAAGAAGTGCGGGTTTGTCGGCCGAATTCGAAGTATCCTTCGAAATGGGACAGTACTAGTCGCGCTACTATGACGCATGTGGCCCACGAATCTGGCCTTAGAAGCATGCAGCCCCTGGAATGGGACACAGCCATCATGTCTCATTCCCGTCCCCAAGAAACCACACCCAAGCGGCGCGTGTAGACGCAGCGGCCTCTAGCTCTCCTGACCGTGCGCATCACTGTGGGATAGCTAGAAACGTAATTTTGATTCCTCTGTATGTCCAGTATATGTAGAGAAATTGACAATAAAGAGACTTAACTTTTAACAAAATGCAGCAAACATAGAACACCCATTTGATACAGATGGACCGATGAAGAATGACCGAAAATAACCCATATAAATACCTGAACCAATGGACCAACAATCACCCAACGACAGATAATCAGGAACAGGTGCAGACAATGACAGGGTGCGGCCAACATAGACCAAAGATGCAAACACACACACAAAAAAAATCCCCACCAGAGGTGTGTTTTCAGAAAGCTAACTTCATTAGCTACTTCCTAGGTTTGAGCGAAGGAGTTATGACACTACTGTTTCCCAAAGACATTGATGCAACTTACAACAAAACTAACTAAGTCCAATGCATCGCAACACGATGCAGGTGTTTCCCAAAAGCATAGGCTGGACAATCATTCGGAAGTTCCACATGGTCACATGACGTCTATTTCATTTTCACCTTCAGTATGGCCTCTCCACTTCATCAATTAGAACTATTAGTTCTTGACATGTAAAATGTGGCCTACATGTCATATTTTCTTGTTGGTTCTATCAGATGGACGGTTCATTTGGCTTTAAATACTTTGAACATACATTAGCCTATGATCAGATTAGATCTTTTCCACCTGTTTCACTTGATGTAATTTCTAAATGACCATAATGTTTTACTACATGTGTGGATTGTCATGATGAACAATGTTAAATCTTCACAAATGTAGCACCCCTTTACTTTACTTTTAGAAAAGACTAAGAGGAGATGCTTTTAGGTTTAAGAGAGTCTTAAGGCCAGGTCTAGATTCGACTCTAAGAAGGGGAATGTAAATTGACAATGACACTTCTTTAAATAAGTAAAAATATATACAATAAATTTATTAATATAAATAAATAATCATCAATAAACAATAAACAAAACAAAATAAGAGCTCTTTCACCCAAAAGTATCAAATAAAAACAAAGTCCAAACAAAATGTTTTAAAAAAAAAGAAATAGTCCTTGGTGTGTGTAAAAGTGCATCAAAATCAGTGTGTGTGTAATCTTATCTCTGTCCAGGGAATAGACACGCGTGGATCCAGGGGGCAAAATCAAGGGGAATCTTCAATCCAGTGGGGGGTTTCTAGTTGGGTTAACTGTTCTGGCTCGCCATCCAAAGTTCCAGTGTCAATAAAAAAACAATCTGCATACAGCAGTTTGTAATTACTATTCAATATCAAATATCATAAAAGCAGTGTAAGCTACTCTTAACTAACTACAACAATTATCAACAGTAAGGCACCAACTACGATGTTAGCGTCGCTGGTGAATGAGACAGAAAAGGTGCCGTTACTCACACACATACAGGCTACTCTGCGTGCATCTCCCAACATTCTAATATTTACATTTGTAATATGTACCATTGTTTAGGAGTTCGTCAGGATTTCAACTGTCATACAAAATGTTTTCATTCAAAATATTTAACAATAACTAATAACACCCATCAATGTATTATTACAATAACAATACTTAAAACAACAAATAAAATAATAAATAAAGTCCGATTGGTTTTTAAGGAATTAGCTAGCATTTCTCTCATACCATTACAGTCTGTGCATTAACAGGAGCTAACCGTGGATTAATTCACTCACCGGAGTTCAAGTATGGTGTTTTCACAATCATCAAAATTGTTCAAGAAAATAAAGAAAAGGAAATTAAATGAAAGTTGATTAAATATTCAGGTCTAAAAAGTTAACTATTAAGTTTAAGGATTTTCGTTCAGAAAGAGAGAGATAGATCAAATAGTGTTCATCTAAAGATGTCAAGATTCAAAATAAAGTCTCGAGAGTGGAAGTAAACAAATTCATCACCTAGGCGATGCCTATGTCAGAACTAAAGTCTCTGAGACTGCAATAAATCTAAATAGGAAAAAGGAAAGGGGTAATCCTATGTATTTCTATTTATTCATATTTATCCATTTATCTATTTATTAAACTCTGACCATTCTAATACTTTATATTAAGGTATGTTCTTTAGTAACCACACTCTAAGGTGGGTTACACAAACATTGCAGAAAAACTCTTGTCATTCGATTTGATGTCAGAATTTTAAATTAAATGTATAGAAATAATAACATCATGTGCACTAAGCAGGAATCAAACCTGTAACTCTAAACAAGATAAACACTCGCAGTCCTTCGATTTACTTATAGATGTATGTTGTTTTCACTACATATTTAATATGAAGTAATATGACCGTAAGTGGCGGTTCTAGGATTTTTCAGAAACAGGGGCCATTAAGGGTCCACATGTTACATTCTGGGGCCAAGCACAGGGTATATCATAGCATGCAAATGATTAATTCAGTACAGTGCAAATACATTAAGAGAATCAACCAGTACCATTTTTCAAACACAAATAAATCATTATGAACCAGTACTCATTTTTTAAATTTATTATTTTCAGTCATCTGGTTTTGCCTACTACGTGTTTTCTCTGACCTGGTGAAGAGGGGTTGGGGCAAGCAGACTGGTACTGGCACCTGCTGGTTTGTGCTGCCCCTCTCCTCATTGTTACCCTCACTTTCTGTATCATCAGTTTTTTTCTGTTGAAAACCACTAAATTTGCGTGAAGGCCAAACTTTGTTACCAGTACTTTCAATATTTCACGTCTGATATTTTCTCCGGTCTTTGCGTCTTCAGCAGGGAACATTGTAGTTGTCAGGGGTTTATTAACTAGTTCCATATCCTCGCTTATGAAATGGCATGTGATCGCCAAATAACAAATTTTTCTGTAATCATCTGTCCACATGTCTGTGGTCATTGCTACTGTGAAATCCTTCAACTGATCATTAAGTGTCTGCACTAAAGCCTCTCTCTTTTCTTCTGCCATTTCAATGCACGTGCTCGCAATTGTCTTATGGCTGGGAATAACAGAGCTTAAGGGAACCCTTCCATATGCACCCCCTACATTAAGTAGTTCTTGTGCCAGGCCTAATGTCTTTACAGCAAAGCTGACACGCTTCTCTGTCACTGTTTGTTTCACCTTAGCTGGGATGGGCATTGTTGATGTTACAAATGATTTGATTGTAGGTTGATTATGAGCTGGTGTTGAACAACCCCGGTCAGCATGCCTCTTTAGCGTCGAATTGCCTGTTGTTTTGCTGTCATACTTTAACAAAACATCGCATATTTTGCATTTTACATAGCCTACAGGCTCATTATTTTCATTACAAACATGTTCAAAACTTTTCCACACCTCAGACCTTGCGTTCGCGGCTGGCTCAGCCAAAGTGTAATCGCCACACTCTATCCTTCACCTCACTCTTCACCTCATTAGCATCCATTTTTACCATCTCTCGCGCTGGTCGAAATGCATCACCTGACTGCTCATTTACCGCGAAAGACATAGCGCAAGCCCGAGCCCGAGCAAAGTTAAAATGATAAAAATTCTACCCGAACCCGTCGGGTCCTGTCGGGCCAGAGATTTCTAGTTCTAGGCTAAAGCAGGAAGACTGGTGGACTACTGTTAGCGACGCTAGTATTGAACATCATGTAGGGGAGAGCCGGGACGATTGAACCACTTTTCGATTAAATGTCGTTTTTGCAGACAATGTTACAGATAGTAACACTTTTTTTGTGTGAACAACAACTCACATATGTTGTCTCTTAAAGCCTGTTAAATCATATAGATGGGCAACGATTGTGCTGTAATTTATTTTTGAATAGAATTGGTCATTTGTTTCAATCGTTCCGACTGGGTGGGTCGATTGAAACACTAGGGTGGGACAAATGAACCAGTATAAAATATAAGGTAACCTTAAAAATTATCCCCATTTTTATGTGACATATCTGACAAAGACCCTTTTTAGTCAATTGTGCTCAAATATCAAGCAAGTTCTCGTAATATGTAAGTAGTTATCAAACAATCCTTGTTGCAGGCTAATTCACGTTGGAATTATTACCAGACTCCATAACGAGCTTGGCTGCCATCGTCCTATATATTCATATTTCTAGTTGGTTTCATGCTTTATACTGAAAAAATATGTGACAAAGACCCCTTTTAGTCAATGCTGCTCAATTTTCAAGCAAGTTCTCATAATATTTAAGTAGTTATTAAACAATCTTTGTTGTAGGCAAATTCACGTTGAGCTGACCCCGGAATTATTACCGGACTCCCATTAAACGACCTTGGCTGCCATCGTCCTATGATTATATCTTCATATTTCAAGTTGCTTTCATACTTTATACTGAGAAAAAGGTCTATACGTGATTATATTGAAATACTGGAACAAAATAGTGGATAAAGGGCAAAAACTGGTTCCAAATGGCACACTAATGGATGGCAACCGATAGGAGGGATGGAGAGCCAATAAAATTATTTGTTATAGTTGTAAGTACTTTTTAGTTATTGCAAACGCTTATTATTTCAAAATGTTAATGCACTGACCGCAAAACGTACTGCTTTGACTACTTGCACGACCTACTGGGGGACGGTTGAAACAAGTAGTTCAATCGTCGCAGCAAAAGGCGTTTTTCTCCTAGACTAAAAAACATTGACATTTCGTACTGTAGGATATGTTACACCATCAATTCATCTGTTGTTTAAAAGTGATAAGTGTATATTATGTCACAAACCAAACATTACATATAAAAAAAACTGGCGCATACGAGAATTTACTTTCCGCCTTTAAAAATGACCTCCCGGGTCTAACTTCAGATCAGTATTGCATATCAACACGATTTTCCCTGGGTTTGGCTAGTATTACAAGCTGTATGAGATGACAAAATTTCATGTTTGAATTGTGAATGGTTTACGAGAAAATCTCAATGGTTCAGTTGTCCCGGCACTCCCCTACATGAAAGCAGAGCCCGCTTACGGAGAGCCCCGCCACTTTCTATTAACTCCATTCACTTTGACTTTAGTTGCAGTTCACCAAGGGGGCGAGCGCAAAATCAGTGGACGTCTATAGAGCTAGACGGCTAAATTGCTTTATTTGCATGTCGTCATGTCGTTTATTCTTGATTTAAAATGTCCTTAGCATGGGACATGGGAAATCCCATGACCAGACGGACCATGCAAAAAAGTTGGTTTTGTCAAGGTGGTGGAGGGGGGTGGGGAGGGTTGCACTTTGACCCACTCTTATGAAGGTAGATATGTTCCAAAATGGACGAGTGTATATATTTGATTTGAGGACTTGTAGAATATAGTGTGAGAATGCGTAGAACAAACATGTGAACTTGTAAATGCCTATTTTCATGTACGTGTGTGTTAAATTTGCAGTCACGTTGAAAAGAAACACACGAGTGCGTGAAAAAAATGTGTGAACTTGCAGATTGAAATTTCACCTGTGCAAAATTTCCACACTCACAGGAGAAAAATATTAATAAATGTGTTGTATTTTCATGAATAGAGTGACATGTACTGTACATTCATAATGACAGATACAACTACTGTACAAATCAGCGACTGCAACTTCTCAAATCTGTCCCAGCAGATTCAAATCTGCGCGCCTTGACTTTTGCTGCAAAATCTTGCGATGAGCATGTCGCAAAACAGATTTGCACTTGTAGAGATTGGGGTGGGGTGGAGGAAGGGGGAGGGGCAGGGACGGATTATGGGTCGTGTGGGCCCCTGGGCAAAATGTTCGCGAGGGCCCCGCCCCCCCCCCCCCTCCAAAAAAAAACGCCAGCATTGTCTGGGATGGCTAGTTGCTACGTCATCATGCCACTTTTGGGTCCAAACAAAACTATCTTTGGCCGCTTTTTACCTCGGAAAAAGTGAAAAGAAGGTGGCTTGAGATTTGGATCTCAAATTATAATCAGGCTACCTCACGTTAATGTTATCAGAATGTTGTGGAGAAGCGCGCTCATGTAGTTGAGAGGTGGCCGGGCGTTAGCTTGCCAGATCCAAGTTGTCATGTAATCTGACGATGGTATAAGGTGCAACAAATAGACCCAACAAGAAATATGATGCGGTCAAAATAATATGTGCTGTGAATTTCTTGCCAACTAGAGCCACGGCGGGCAAATGATAAATGAAACCTATTGTCCTACCTTAGTAGCTACAGTTTGTTGTCTTTAGCTGTGTGATCCTTTTGTCTTGGCTCATGGAAGTCTTTATCAGTTTAAATTTGCGATTGTAGATCTACTTTTATTAAAGGTTCTCTAAGCGATGTGTTGTTACATACAGCAAACATCTCCTCACAATCTGCTAGCTGCCTGTCCCCTGAACACACTGTAAAAAAACGCGGTCTCTGTAGACAGCCCAGGCTCCACAAACGGCAACAAAACACAGTGGGCAAACCTAGCATAACAAACGAAAACGAAGCATATCAGTGTTCCAGCCAATAAACGCCAAGAAGGAAATGCACGTTCATGAGTCTTTCAGGAGGCATGGGAGGGAGGGGGAGGAGTGAGCAGTAACTTATAACGCTTGAACTCTCTCTGGAGCTATCCTCCGTTTTGTTTGACAATACCAAAGATCTTTTAGAACACAAGATAAAGCATTCCAGGCTTCGTCAGTGTAATCAAATGGATACTTTTCCGGTCTCCTAATTACGGACGTCATAGACATTATAACATTAACAAATTCTCTTAAAAAGAAGTTAGGCATTATAAACATAATTTTGTGTGTCGTTTTTTTTAACATTGCTTATGTGTGATACCAATAACGCATGTTTTAAGACAAGGGATAAATAATTAATTTTATCAGTAAACCTAGCAAGTTAGCTTGCTACCGTTAGCACGGCAAACCGATTTGACCGGGTTACTATGGAAATATGGCTAGCAATGCGGGCTAGCTCGCTAGCACTTGGATTTTGGTTAAACTTGAATATTCTTGTAAACAAACTTGAGATGTAAATATCCATTTTAGCTGACAGCAGTAATGTTGTCTAACAAGGTTGATTTTATTGAGACTGTTATGTAGTAATAAGTTGGCTATTAAATGGCTATGGACTCTGATTTCGTTGGTTAGCAATTAGACAATTTGGTTGCTATGGTGATGGCGCTGTACGATGGCTGCCGTTAGCCATACCTCCACTTCATTTTTCGCCCTCTCTGGGCTTTTTATGTTTTTCTTTTTCGTTTCTGGCTCTGTGCTGTGCCCTGCAGGTGGCCTTGAATGTGGTTGTCGCTTTGTTTGGTTCGGCGGAGTTGGAGGAGCTTGTTGGTGTTGGACTTTTTTTTTTTTTTGTGTGTGTGTGTGTGTTTGCTTTGAATGATGCGTTCCGACCGGCCATCGTTCTCGCTGTCTGCCCTGCCATCTTTGTCTGCGGAGCTTGGAGGAGGTCAGGCGGAGACCCGTCGTGAGTGTTGGATGTGGAGAGCTGCGGAGGTTGCCTGTGGAGTGGAGGACGGGAACTCACGGGAGGCCAGTGTTTGGAGGAGGGCAGCGCCGCCTGCAGATCGGCTGCTGTCCAGTGGTCTCCGACGCGATGTCGTCCCCCACTTGGTGTCGCTCCTGTGTCCCGGCTTTGGCTGTGAATCCACGACCTCAAAGTCATCTCAGCTCGCCTTCTGCATGGATCCTGAGTCCTGTTTGTTTGTATGGACTGTTTATGTACAGTGGCTAAATGGCAATGGCTATTTATTTTGTTTTCTTCTTTCCCTTTATTTAATCTTCTCTTCAATGCAATTTCACTGCATGTTTTGCGTTAGTGACTCATGTATGTGACAAATAAACTCCTTGAATCCTTGAATCCTTGACAGTAATGAAATAAAGTTTGTTTTCTTCCATTCCTTTAACCTAGAAAATATATTTTTAAGCAAGTATTGATCACATTTACCTGCCTGTGGTGACAAGGGGTGTAAAAAGTCCCAAAGACTTTGCTCAAATAAGGGAAATTAATGTATTGGTGGAAATGGAGTGAAATCCTACTAATTCCCCATTAAGTTTAACGTGAGTCCCTTTTACTACCGGTCTCCTAAAAAGGCGTGGCAGCCTCTCGAACACTACGTCATTGATACAGGAAGAATCTCCTTATGTATGGCAAGCCCTTTTAACATATATTCAATAAATTCGACTATCCGGAACCAGCATTATATATATCCGCAATTCAGTTCGTCCTAGTTAAAATTAACATTTCAGATATCTGCAACGGTATTCTTCCTATCCACACATGTAATTTCAGATATCCACAATGTCATTCTTCCTAGGACAAATGACGTCACTTTTCCCATTCATTTCTATGGGGTTCGTCATTATAGATATCTACAATTCAATTTCAGATATCCACAATGTGAATTACGGATATCCGCAATTGAATTATGGATATCTGTAATTCCAATTTAAGATATCTACAATGTAATTTTGACTAGTCAAAACTCCAATTCAAGATATCTTGAATTGAGGTGAATTAAAGATATCTTGAATTGGAGTTTTGACTAGTCAAAATTACATTGTAGATATCTTAAATTGGAATTACAGATATCTATAATTCAATTGTGGATATCCGTAATTCACATTGTGGATATCTGAAATTGAATTGTAGATATCTATAATGACGAACCCCATAGAAATGAATGGCAAAAGTGACGTAATTTGTCCTAGGAAGAATTTCTTAGTGGATATCCGAAATTACAATTATGGATAGGAAGAATGTAGTTGCAGATATCTGAAATGTTAATTTTGACTAGGACGAACTGAATTGCGGATATCTCTAATACATATCCAGTTTAGCTTTTAAATGTTAACACGGCTTGCCATACTTATGATTCGTCTCGCTTCATCAACCGTCTCTGACAATACTTCGAACGTCAACAAGAAGTGACGTGAAACAGCATCGCTTAGAGCGCCTTTAAAAGCATGGCTTCTCTTCCCTTAGCAACCGTTGGCATGGGTAAACAAAATCAACTAAGTAATATCATCTAGCTTATTTAGCTGATAAAATCGGCAATGTATTTGGTACAATAACGTGGATTAAAATAGCATTTAAACAATGTATTGTATGCAGAACTTACTAGAGTAGAATAACACCCTAGAATCTTTGATCCCAGACCCTATTTGAATATTAGCAACATTCCATAACCTGTGCGAAGCAGCCGTAGACAGCTGGTGGGCTGGGCTCTACACTGAGCCAGCATGTGTCACGTTCTTAAGGGGGAGGGAGGGAGATTTTGATACATTTGGAAAATAATTCACTGAACCAGTTGTGAAACTTTGGGGACTTTTTATGCAGCTAAAGGGAGAAATAACATTTAATTTTACAGTTCCTACTCCAAGTCACCATTTTGTATAATATGGATAACATTTAGGTCTAATTATAGATATTTAGTGAAAAAGTGAAAAAAGAAGAAAAAAAAATGAAAATGTGATACCTTTCAAAAACTAACCCTAACCCATCTGTCAATAGCCTACCTTACATAACTTTCTTTCTACTCTTCCTTCTTGCAAAGTCATCCACTAATTCATCAAAGTTAAGCTGTCTAACCAACTCTGATTCGATGGCCAGAAGTGACAGTGAATTCAGACGGTTTTTGGCACATCCTAATCCTGAGTTCATTTTTAATGCAAGTGAGTTTGGAAAATGAGCGCTCCCCTTCACAGTTTGTAGTAGGCAGGGTCAAAAAAAAGTCGACGAGCTATGTACACATTTGGAAAGGTTGATTGCAAATCTAAATCCATCATTGTTCTGAGCATTTTACTTGGGCATGTCTCTTTTTCTGACATGAATGACTTGTACTGCATCAGTTCATCTGCCAGGCTCATGTTCAGATCTGAAGGATACGCAGCAACGAGTGAGTTAGCCTTTAAAGTCAGCTCACTGTTGGACATATTTTCAGATAGGTAAAGAGCACCAAATAGCTCAGTTACATGTGTGTATGCACTCAAACGATGGTTAAGACAAGACACAAGTAATAATCAGAGGGCCCTCTAAAAGCCCCCAAAGCCCCCATCCTCCCTAGGACCCCCTGGTAGCCAGAAGCTTGGACCATAATAGGAGAGCCTGAGGGCCTTCTAAAAGTAGGCTCCCATGCACTCATTTCCCTTTCCACCACCACAGTTCAAGGGCCCTTTGGCAGCCAAACACCTTCCCTCCATGTTCCCATCAGAGGCCCTATAGGGTCGGGGCCCTTGTAGGCAGAGGATCAAAGAATGTAGGCCCTCTAAAATAGACAAACAAAAATACATTGTTGATAACCGTTACAAATTGTTTTGAGCTAGGTGCCCCACGGGCCACCTGCACCCCAAGGGCCTTGGGCTTTTGTCAGGCAGCACTCACATCAAATTGTCAAGAGTATGAACTGATATTCGTTTTCTTTGCATGACAGTTTCAGCATTAATTAAAAGGGAAAAGGTTGTTTTTTTTTGTTTGTTTGTTTGTTTTTTATTGAATATGAACTCCCTTAGAAATTGTGTGGATGTCTCAGTTTAATAATGTGAAATACAAGTACTTATTTATATGTTTAGAGCAGCCCAGTTATATCTATCTATCTATCTATCTATCTATCTATTTACTAATTATGAATATACTATATATCTATTTATGAACTTATGTGTAATGAGTATCTGGGCCTTGTCTGGTCTGCTAAATCAGGAGACTAACCCTTAAGGCATAACAGGGGGAGTGTCCAATTGACTACAAGATCCTCTGCTTATCCTTTTTTTTTTCAAGGAAAAAACCTTCAGGCGTATAAAAGTCTGGGGCAGCAGTGTTGAAACACAAGGGGAGGATCTATCTGCTTAGGGGTGAGTTGGGCTGGGCTCATCATCATCCATACTGTATGTGGAGGCTACTATCTGAGTAGACACAGACGCTGGGCGTGAGGGGAGACCTGTACAGTACCTGCCTGGAAGGTGCTCCCAGCTGCCTGCCATCCTCCGTCTCAGAGAGTCTGCATGTCTGAGACACCGACATGCTCAGCTTTGTGGATGTAGGGCTGTTCATCTCAACGCTTGTGGTTTTAGCACAAGCACAACAGCATGGTAAGTGTCGACTGCAATTGCATTACATGTGTGAGTGTGATGTAAATGTCTGGGCAATGAAAAATGTGTAAAAAAAAGTGTATGTTGTTTGCATATATGCATGTGTGGTATGCGTGTGTGTATACTGCTGTGTGCAAGATAACCCTTAGGATGAGGCTGAGGTGTATGCACATGCATTATACAATTCTCCACTAGATGGCGCCATTGCATTGTAAATAGATTACAAGTGGTCATTAAGGGGGTGGAATGTATTATCCAGTTAGATAATAGACTTGTTTTCGACTTAAACACAATAAACACACACACACACACACACACACACACACACACATATATATATATATATATATATATATATAATATTATCAGCAATCAACAATTTGCAATTGCATGAAATAACTAAATGTATATTTACTGTACTATTTATGTTATAAGATCTTATTGTGTTGAAAGTAGCTAAGGAGTTATCATCCCAAAGGCCTAAGGATAGCTACATTATTGTCTACTCCAATTTCATAATTCTGTCTTGATATGTGTAACTTCAGCCTGTATACCCACATGCAGAATGAAAATAACGATGTTGTCTATTTATTTATTTATTTATTTTGTAGATTTTTGTTAATGTGTTTATTTTAATTGTGCTGATAATGAAATGGTGATTATCTCCCATATGCTTGAAGGTAGACAGTATGCCATCTAAAGTGATGCATATTACAGTAAAGTAGGCCAACTCTTCTGTACTTAAGTAACACTGAGCCTTTCACTCATACGACTGAAGCAATGCTTTGGAACATTATGGCCACAGTCCTATCAGCAAGAAAAAAATGAGAAAATTTGCCACCATGTACGAAGAATGCGGGGGAGCAAATGCAGGGGAGGCACGGGGTGCAGGAAGAAGTAGGTTAAACTAAATGACACGGCTAGCATAAAATGGACATATTCTTGACGCAGCTCCCATGAAAACACAAAGCAGAGGATGAAGGATCACAGTTTATGGCAATACACATAAAAATGTTTTTCAGACACTTATAATGGGTTGAGGTTTATATTATTTACAATGTGTGAAAAAAATTATATCAAAGGGCGGCAAAAAAAGTTTGGGAACCACTGGGTTAGGGTATTTGGTCTATGATTTTCTCTCCATGTCTCCAACCTTTAGCTCTCAAACTGCAGGGCTATAGATTGGATCACTCACTTCAAGTCAGCTGACTTAAAGTGAGTGTTTGTTTATTTTGTTTGACAATATTATTTAAATACCGGTGTGTATATATATATATCACTTCTAGGATGACAGGTGTTTTTATTTTCCTATACGGTGTATTTAGATGTTTTCATTTAGCAGATGATTTGATCAGCTACCTCCGTTCTAGTCTCATCAGGAGCAATTTAGGATTAAATACCTTGCTATCAGGCAAAGATGAGTAGTAACGACATACATGTATTCAAGTACTGTACTTAAGTAACATTTTCCTATTCTATTTCATAGTCTATTTCCTTATAGTAGGCTACAGGCTGCTTCCGTCAACAAAAACAATTGTCAAATAGTGCTTTAAGTGAACTTTAAGTTTTAATTGAAGGCAATGGTGCATAGTAATTAAATACAAATTGGCTTCTTTTGTCTCATTCCAATTTAAGCACAATATTCTTGTTGTCTTGTTCATAATCGTTGGCCAATATTTTTTCTATGCTTTTTTAAAAGAGAAAACAAGCCCTATCTGAATGGCAGAAGAGATTCAACAAAGTGTATATAGGGTGGGGTAATTAATGGTGTGGAGAAATTGATGGTCATTAATAATGTGGAGAAAGATCCTGCACGCTATACAATACAAAATAAAGTACAATACAATATCAACATACTATACAACATCAAACCTGCATTATTTTAAAGAAACAAAGATTTTATTTGCAAGGTGAATTATCAATAGATGAGCAATAATAAATAAAATGATGTAGGCATACAAATTACAGAAACCTATACTAGTTCAACATATGTGGCTATTTGTGACCCTTTTTTGTCTTTTTTGTGTGATCGTCTCTCCACAGGCATTTGTGAATTGGACGGTCAGGTGTACAACGACCGAGACGTGTGGAAGCCGGAGCCTTGTCAAATTTGTGTTTGCGACGAAGGAAATGTGTTGTGTGACGATGTGATCTGTGAGGACATCTTTGACTGTCTAGACCCAGAGATCCCGGATGGAGAATGTTGTCCCATCTGTCCTGATGGCAACGGCGATGGTAAGCTCCGCCTCCCAGCACAGATGCTTCTTTGCAATTGGTCTGGAGAAAGTCATCATGCAGCTCCTCAGGAAGTTCAATGGAATTTTGCTGTAGGCAGTTCCATTGATTACAGTGGAGGGCAACTGATAGATTGATAGACGTTTTAAAAACAGGGCTATTGGTTGACACCGCACACCACAATGCAGATTAGGCATCACACACAGCACACACCACTTATTCAGAACCACACAATACAAAACACACCACACAACCCATAGCACAAATACACACTGCTGCTTCTGCAAACTACAAAACCCACAACACACACAGCACACAAAACACTGCTGCTTCGACAAAGCTATGTGTAACGGATGCCAGCTAGCCTAGCTGTGCATGTGGAACGTTAGTAAAGCTTCCCTCCCGTGCTCCTGACACTTCAAAGAGCGTTCTAGTCAGTTGACTGGGAGCCTGTGCTTTTCAGTCGACTGGTTAGATCCGTGGTTGCTGTGAGTTGTGAGGTCGAGGGTTCGAGCCTGGGGCTGGACTGCGCAGGAGGACCTCGGTTACATATGTTCATCTAGTACACCTTAACAGAGCTTTTATTATTAATATTTTTTATTTGTGAAATCTACCATTAAAACAGGTATCTAACTATTTGCAGGCCAAGATTTGTTTGTCACTGAAATCCCAGAGGTAAGTGATTGCAGCTCTTTAACATGACTGCTATGAGGCCAGGGACTGCTCATTCTATTAGTAAAACTGAGGTTGTTGATTAATATATTATGTATATCACACAAAGAAATAAAAGTACTATAGTAATATCATTAGTTATAATTGAACTTATAATGAAATAATAATAATAATAATGTTGAATAATGAATACATTATAAAAATAATCTTATTATTTGTTTTTATATTGTTTTGGTGGCAGTTCAGGACCACCCCTTATGATGGAGTAAGACACTTATCAGTAATATGTTATTAATAAAAACTATACTACTACTACTACTACTAATAATAATAATAATAATAATAATAATAGTAATAATAATTTGTTTTGACGACAGGTCAGTCCACCACCTGATAATGGAGTAAGACACTCATCAATACCATTTTTTGGTTCAGCTGTATGTCACTACAAAACTAATTAATGAACTTATAATGAATTGATTAATGTATTTATTTATTGTAGCAGGGTATATTACCAGGACCACCAGGTCATCCTGTGAGTATTCTTTATTGTTTCCATGTTTCTTGTATTCCTCTGCTTTACTTTAGTTTGAGAAGAACAGAAAGAGCTAATTGACAGGTGATTTAAACTTGTCCGGAGTCAAACACGGCTTGCCAGGATCATAGTATGGTGCCTTAGCCCACTGAGCTTGGGTCGGGTTTTTGTGTTAGGGCCAAGGATTACCCCAAATGCTTCCTGCAGTCTCAGGAAACACTGTCCCACTCACGGAACAGGGTGCAAGGCAAGGGCAAATCAAAACATATGATCATGTCACACACCATTGGAAAGCTTATTGTGAGTATTCATTCATCAAGATGAATGATTTTCAAAATTTACACTTATTTTCGTGTGGCCTAATTGTATCTGTGTCTGGCCAAGAGCTTTCTCTTAATTAAAGGCCTCAGTCACCTCATACGCACACCTATGGAAAGGGAAACAACACATTCATTGTAATCTCTGTAACTCTGTGTCGTAGTGCATAACTCTGTGCATACTTTAGAAAATACCTCACACCCTTAAAAATAAAGGTTCAAGTTAGAACCAAAAGTGGTTCTTCACAGTGATGCCATAGAGGAACCTTCTTTGGTTCTACAAGGAACCTATTCCCGGATGGTTCTTCAAGGAACCATTTATTACCAAGTTCTTTAAAGAACCTTATTAGGTTTTTTGTGGAACCTTAAAAGAATAAACTTTTTATTGAAGGGTTCTC
>JAGFZM010000131.1:161322-171225 GCA_017657215.1 Limnothrissa miodon | reverse complement strand
TTTTTTGTGGAACCTTAAAAGAATAAACTTTTTATTGAAGGGTTCTCTGAAGAACCAGTTCAGTTCGGTGCTTTAGAAAACCAATACAGGTTTTTAGCCATGTTCCTGACAGAACCTTTAATGGTTCCATCAGGAACCTTTCATGAAAGGTTCTTTGCATATCTAGTAACTGTTTTTTTAGAGAACTGTTAACGGTTACTTAGAAACCCATCAGCTTAAACCAAAATCCTGTTCCTCTGGAAAATTTTGGATCGATTTACATTACATTACTGACCAATACCTGTCAATGCTGTTTTCATCAACCCCCAGACAAAATTTTGTTTCAGATGTAAGGGATGCCTCAGCTATAGCATGCAATAGATTGATGTGCTGCTAGAGAAAAAAGACACAAATGCAGTTCTTTGCAATATATGAATTTTATATTTCTCTTCAAAATATAAAATAATTCCTCAAAATAATTGCTCATCACAAACACACAGCACTTTGACACTGCATTTTGCTACATTTGATAGCAATTGATAATGTTAATTAAGCTTAAAAAGCTTCTTGACAACACACGTAAAGCCATCATTCTATCAAATAGTGACCTGGTCATTTCTGGAAGTGATGATGTACTTTCGCATTGGGCTTTTCAGGCTCCCGATGCAGACGAGTTGCATTCTTGATTCCATTTCAGGGCTGGTAGAGAGGGTTGTGATACTGGTTCCCAGCTTTGAAGAAGGGAGAAAGGGATAGATATGCAGTGTTTCTTTGTTAGATTAAGTTTGATATGGTGCAATAGGTAAAATGTATACAGTATTAATGAGTGATTTAAAACACACACACACACACAATTGGGTTACAATGACTTCATTATTTCATTTTCAATAATTTGAATGAAAATAATAATTTTGCAAATGATTACTAACTTAACTAACACAAAGTACTTTACAACAGTCCTTGTGAAACATACCTGCTCAAATCAACTGAGTAGAATATTGCAGATTCCACACTTATCAACACCCTTGCATAGGTGGCAGATGTGTGAGGCTGTGGACCATGATGTAGCATTTTTCATCTGGAAAAAAAAAGAACAAAAGAACAAAGACTTTCAGTATAATAGATGCTTTAGCTTTAATGTAATGCATTGAATCAAATACAGTAAGTCAAGTAAATGTTTCTAGTCTATTTAATCAAATCATGCTAGGGTGGGTTACAGTAAATACGCATTATTAAACATTATATTTACTTAACTCGTTTTAGGCAACAAGTTTCCCCCTAATATTCAAGTAAGCTTTTTTACACTGTAGCATAACTTGAATCAGACTAGTATAATTTACTTGACATGTGAGGCAATGATTTTGTATTGTGTCTAAAGGTCAGAAATAATCAGCATCAGTAACATTCATATCATTTTGTATTCTTTTTTTTCAATGGCATATGCAAAGAAAGAAAAAAAAAATTCAGAATCCTTTAAAAACAAAGATGGCGACAGAGCTAATCTGTGCTGGGTATGCCAAATTGCAAACCCAATTAAGCTTAACAAGCTTCTGGACAACACACGTAAAGCTATCATCCTATCGAATAGTGACCTGGTAATTTCTGGAAGTGATGATGTACTTTCGCATTGAGCTTTTCAGGCTCCCAATGCAGACGAGTTGCATTCTTGATTCCATCTCAGGGGTGGTAGAGAGGGTCGCGGTACTGGTTCCCAGCTTTGAAGAAGAGAGAAAGGGATAGATATGTAGTGTTTCTTTGTTAGATTAAGTTCGATATGGTGCTATAGGTCAAATGTATGTTATTTTTGTGGAAATGTGTGCAATCTTTACAATACAATATTAAGGAGTGATTCAAAACACACAAACACACACAATTAGGTTACAATGACCTCTTTATTTCATTTTCAATAATTTGAATGAAAATAATAATTTTGCTAATTATTACTAACACAAAGTACATTACAACAGTCCTTGTGAAATAGGCCTGGCAAAATCGATTCCTCTTCAGGATTCGGGTTATTCTGAGTCACTCACTCAACTGATCCGGGTTATGCGAGTCACTTGAGTCACTTGAGTCAGTATTGCTAAATCGACAAGAAAACTCAGTCCTAGTGTACAATGGTTATTACCCCTGCTGGATCTACTAATACGCTTATTATTCTAGGCTAATTATGGGATAATAATAGCCTACATTATATAGACTGCTAATAGAAGACAACTAATGATGTTATAAATATTAGGCCTATAGCCAGAGTGATTGTGTTTTCCTGAATTTCACCCAGGGGGTTTTACCAGGGATTGTGTGGAGTAAAAATGACGTAGCCATGTTACTGATCAGTCATGCAGCTGCTCAGGAAAGCCATTTAGTAACGGGAAAGAAAGCATTTTTAGCCATTCTGTTTAATTATTGCATTACCTTAATGTAACTTAACCTAAACAATAGGCTATATAGGCCTAGGTGTTCAATGTAGACGGAAACAAAGAAACAGGAATGGAGGAATGCCACTACGTAGGTTATTATTATTATTATTATTATTATTATTATTATTATGCCTAGCTATTATTAGTAGTAGTACTATTATTATTATTATTATTATTATTATTATTATTATGCCTCACACGAACTTATGCACTGAAATATCAATGTTGACCAGTAGAGGTCGCTCACACCACAAATGACTGTTCCAAAAAAGAGAGAGAAACACCAACATCATACATAGACCAACATCATAAAATAGAGTAAACTGTATAATAATTAAGGTCATAACAACATCTATAGGCTACGTGCAGAACATTATGTTATTTCAGAAGTGGAAAAAATTGCGTTTGTTGTGGATTTGCTTTTCCTAACACGAGGACAGACTCACTCTGGCGCTAACCGGATGACTCAAGATCCAAGTGATCCAACCACGTAACCGCGGTTACGCGAGTTTCCTCATGTAGCCGGTTAATTCTGCTGACCCGAGGATTCAAGAGTCCCCATCTACAGTTTGCAATGTCTTGGACTGTCTACCGGACCAAATTAACAATTTTATTTTAATAGGCTACGTTACAGGCTACGTGCAGAACATTATGTTATTTTAGAAGTGAAAAAATGGCGTTTGTTGTGGATTTGCTTTTCCTAACACAGGAGAGACTCACTCTGGGGCTAACCGGATGACTCAAGATCCAAGTGATCCAACCACGTAACCGCGGTTATGCGAGTTTCCTCATGTAGCCGGTTAATTCTGCTGACCCCAGGATTCAGTAGTCCCCATCTACAGTTTGCAATGTTTCTGACTGTCTACCGGACCAAATTAACAATTTTATTTTAATACATTACATCTCTAGGCTACGTGCAGAACATTATGTTATTTCAGAAGTGAAAAAATGGCGTTGGTTGTGGATTTACTCTTCCTAACATGGGGAGAGACTCACCCTTGCGCTAACCGGCTGGCTAAGGACTCAACTGATCCAACGTAACCACGGTTACGCGAGTTTCCTCATGTAGCCGGATGACTCAAGATCCAAGTGATCCAATACGCGGTTACGCGAGTTTCCTCATGTAGCCGGTTAATTCTGCTGACCCGGGGATTCAAGAGTCCCCATCTACAGTTTGCAATGTTTTGGACTGTCTACCGGAGCAAATTAACCATTTTATTTTAATACATTACATGTGCAAAGCATTATGTTATTTCAGAAGTGAAAAAATGACGTTTGTTGTGGAGTTGCTTTTCCTAACACGAGGAGAGACTCACCCTCGCGCTAACCGGCTGGCTGAGGACTCAACTGATCCGACGTAACTGCGGTTCGCGGTTAATTAGCGCGACCCTAGGGACTCGAGATCCTGGAGTTCCCGTCTACGAGCTTCGCAGTTTCCGGCTCTGCGGGAAGTTCTTATCTTGGACTGCCTGTGCACATTGTCACTTGTGGAGGTGTGGTTGCCTACGAAATTGTAAGTTATAAATCTCATGGCAGCTAAGATGTCTAGGGCTAGTATTAGCTAATGTTGCAAGAGGTTTGTGTGTGGCGCTGTTTATAATTTTAAATAGAACCTTAGGACTCAAGTGATCCGGGTTAATGATACCAGAGAATCGCGAATCATGAGTTAATATTAAGATACGGGTGAAAGATCCGATTGAATCAGGATTCAACCAGGTCTATTGTGAAACATACCTACTCAAATCAACTGAATACAATATTGCAGATTCCACACTTAACAACACCCTGGCATAGGTGGCAGATGATGTGTGAGGCTGTGGACCATGATGTAGCATTTTTCATCTGGGGAAAAAAAAGAACAAAGACTTCCAGTATAATAGATTCTATAGCTTTAAAGCTGTTTTAGCTTTAAGTGGATTTTGTTAAACAAATGAACAAATGTCAACCTGAACTGAGTTTAACTGAGTAAGTGAAATTAAAACTAGATCTGTAGAGATTTCTGCATTTGAGAATGGGTTTGGTTAAAAAAATATATATACAGGGGAGACTACTGGGCAGAATATTGCCGAACAGTAACACTGGATTAGGCATATTCATGACACACGTGAGATTCATACGCTACCATGGATACAGGCTCCGAGTCCTCGGGCACGAAACACGAAAAATAAAACGGTAGATTAGCCGTCTTTCATGCCATTACCCAACCAGTTTTTAGCCTACTATAGCAAGAGATCCTTGAATTTGCGAGCAGATATGGGATGTCAGTAAACTCATTTAGAAGCTATACAACTATACAACTGCCATACAACTGTAGTCATGAAATTGTGGTTTTAAAGCCATGAAATATTCAGTTAACCCAAGCATTAATTTCAAATTCGTGGTCAATAGTCACAGCCTGAAAGAACTAGCTAGTTAATATGGCTAGCTAGGTGAACTGTTAATGTCATAGACAGGTTAAATCGTAGCAGACATAACTACATCATGAAAAAACTAGGTTATTTTTCGTATAATCAAATTTTTCAATTCAAACAAAACTAATTTAAGAAAAACTTACTTGTTCTGTTTGCTTGGAGATGAGAATAGCATCTTTGCCGTTAGCAGCAAGTTGTTCCCGAACGACAGAAGATTGATAAACGGCGGGCGAAACTATCAGTTCAAATACACAGTTGAGGGACGTGATTGGGCAATGAATAAAACAACCGTTATTTGCCACAGTTGGACAAAGTTACATGGGCCTAATGAAATGCAATATTTTTTTATTAAACTTCCCTCCTTCTGTGTTATTTACTAGGCCTACCAAAAAGTGTTTTATTTTTTATTATTAAAATAATTATTTTTAACGTCCTGTCACAGTGTCAACTTTTCAGGCATGAGAGATTATACACATAGTGAGTTAAAATTCTACACAAATAGTGTCAGGCTGTCTACACATCAGCATGTGTTGTTTTTTGACACATCTGTTTTTGCAGTGTGGTGGAGTTACAGACAGTATTTACTTGTACTTACTTGACAGGTGATGTTAAAAAAATGTAATGAAATAAAATAAATAGTAGAGTTAATAGTATCCTACCAACAAGGTAAACCACGCAGAAGCCCTGTCTCCTAGAATTTAGTGTAGCCTATATAATATCTGGCTCTCTGTATAGGCCATTGTGCATTCATGGTTAGGCTAAATATGTAATTGCAATTTCAAGAGGATCCTCACACCCCTGGGGGTGCTTAGGTTCTAATAATTTGTTCTAATTCAGCATTGGGTCATTACAAAGTAATCAAGTAGCCACAAATTCTTACTTAATATGATTTATAATTACATTACTTTATGACTGCTCTATATAAAAAGTAGTTGCCTTTATCGCCCTTTACAATAAAAAAATGACCCCATTACAATCATTCCTCCACACAGCCACAAGTTAGTCAGTCAATAGCCAAAAAGGTTCCTCAAGGCACTAAAAGTACAACAAGGTATGACTTAGAACCCTTTTTCTTTAATTCAGTTCCCCAAAGAACCTTACACAGCAAGAAAAGGTTCTTTAGCATAAAAAGGTTCTCCACAGCACTTAAAGTGCCTCAGAGCACTTGCGAAGAACCAGTTTTTCTTAGAGTGCAGGGTGTTCATTTTCCAATGTTACCAAGAACATGTCTGAGTCTAAAACTATGTGGGTATCTGTGCTACTTATACAAAAACTGAATAAGGGGTGCATCTTAATAGGTTAAGTAGAGTTAACAAGAAGAATGTTCACAAGAATGAGACCCGTTGTTGTGATCAAGGCATTCCATGATTTCTCCTTCATCTTTTTAGGGTACATCATAACATAACACTTGTTTATCATTGTTCACAAGTTCCACCCCTTTTTTGTTGCTACAGTAGCGGCCCCTGTAATAAGGTGGATATGGTGTTCCTGTGGTGCTCATATTTGGTTCTAATACCCATGTCTGAATCCAGGGCCCACCTGGGCGTCCTGGCAATGATGGAATCCCTGGTCCTCCTGGTCCCCCCGGCCCCCCTGGCTACCCCGGACCCACTGGCGACATATATGACAATGTAGGCATTTCACTTTTTTCTGATTATGGTGGCCATGTTACTGTACCAAAAACTATAATGATCATTTCAAAATAAAAAAAAAATCTGTACTGTGAAATTTACCATTTTTCTGCCTGAAGAGTATTCAACACTTGAAATGCTGTATTGTATGGGCACTGGTAATGTCACCACATTACTGTTTGTATTATTATGTTGTGTTGTTATTCATTTTTAGAAAATGGGGTTTTGCATAGAATTTTGTCTAACACAAGACTTAACTGTTCCATTGCACGCTAAACACTGTTGATGTCTTTGCTGTCTTTCCTCTTCAGCACTATGCTGCCCAATATGGGAAGTATGGTGATTCAAAATCTGGAGGTGGCAAGGTAGAGTACTGTACACTGTACACTTGGTCTTCACAACATTGATCCCATATTGGGAGCTAATTCAAGTTCAAAGAGTTCAAACTGTTTATTTGTCACATACACTGAGATACAAATGTAAAACATATTGTGAAATCGTATAAATAAATATGAATGAATTACGTATATGAAAGAGAAAAATTATGTGGGCAAATGAGTGGGCATTAGACCCTATGAGTTGGATCCATGTAGCACATGGACTCAGATGTTGATGTAACTAAGCTTAATTGTTTGAATAACTATCTGCTGGGTTCCCACTGTCATGGAATCAAAATTGTAATTTTCCAGGCCTGGAAAAGTCATTGAATTTTGTAAATTCACTGATTTTTTTTTAGAAAGGGTTAACATTTGATACGTAACCCTAAATATATGCTAAATTCTACATACTAATGATGCCGTAAAGTCATGGAAAATTTACTTTAGGTCATTAAAAAAGTCATTTTTTATTTGGTCAATGAAAAAGAGTGGGAACCCTGTATCTATCTATCTATCTATCGATCGATCGAACTGTATCTATAGCTACTCACGGATGTCTGTTTTCTCTCTGTCTTTCCCTCTTTCTTTCTTTCTCTCCCTCTCTCTCTGTAACATGTGTTTCAAATAGGATGGGTGAATACGCTCCTATGTCATTAACCTGTCTCTCTCTCTCATATTCTCCCTACACAGTATGGAGGGGGTGGTGGCACTCCAGGCCCACCTGGTCCCCCAGGCCCCGAAGGAGCTAAAGGTCCTAATGTAAGAGAATACATGGGTTATTTACATTATACAGATATACAGCATGTACAAACTGTATGCATACTGTGTATCAATACATGCATACTGTGTACATACATACATACATACATACAGATAGATAGATAGATAGATACTTTATTGATCCCCAAGGGGAATTTCAAGGTCCCAGCAGCTTAAAAAACCACACACAACATATACTACACTGTACACAGGATGACAAGAAGCAAATCAACAAAACAACATGACTAGATCAACATTACCATAAAGAACAGTAGAATACGATACTAAGGGTAGAGATGCGCATGAATGTACTGTGGTCCAGTATGAGGTGTGTGTCAAGGTAGTAGTGCAAATGAGTCCAGTAGTGCAACAGTGCAAGGTTAAAAGTCTAGTGACCAGCAATAAATATGTGCATATGTAAATATGGGCAATAAAAAATATAAGCATAGCAATTTAACAGTTCTAGTATAAATATATGGACAATAAGATAAAAATAAAAATAGCCTAATAATATAAAAATTACAGCATCAGTGCAAGGATAAGTCATATAAGGGTTCATGCATCAGTCAAGTATGAAGGTCAAGTATCAAGTTACAGTTATTGTTATTAGTCAAGTATGAAGTTACAAGTATAAGGAGGGGTTGTGCATGTGGGCTACTGTAGCCAGTAAGGTCCGTAAGCAGTGTCAACAATACACAGTATTGTAGAAAAATGTCTTGTAAGTGTATAAGAGGGTGAAGGTGCAGATAGACTATGCAGAGAAGTCCAACTCTCCTTTTCCTTTCAGTGAAGCATTGTAGAGTTGTATGGCCCTGGGTACAAATGACTTCCTAAGTCTGTCTGTTGTGCATGTCAGGGAGTGTAGTCTCCAGCTGATCAAGCTCTTCTGCTGCATAATAGTGCTGTGGAGTGAATGACAGTCATTTTCCAGGATGTTGAGTAGCTTGTTCAGGGTCCTTATGTCTGATACTGAAGTGATGCACTCCAGTTCAGCTCCCACAACAGAGCCAGCTTTCCTTACCAGCCTGTCTAGTCGCCCAGCATCCCTCTTCTTAGTGCTTCCTCCCCAGCATGACACAGCATAGAAGAGGACGCTGGCAACAACAGACTGGTAAAACATCCAGAGAAGCTTGCTGCAGACATTGAAGGACGCAGCCTCCTCAGGAAGTACAACCTGCTCTGCCCCTTCTTGTAGAGTGCTTCTGTGTTGACTGACCAGTCCAGTTTATCGTCCAGATATATGGTCTTGGTCTTGGCAGTGTTGAGCTGTAGGTGGTTGTGTCTGCACCATTGCACAAAGTCCTCCACCAGGCTCCTGTATTCCTCCTCCTGTCCATTCCTGATACAACCCACAATTGCAGTATCGTCTGAAAACCTCTGCATGTGGCATAACTCCATGTTGTAGCAGAAGTCAGATGTGTATAGGGTGAACAGGACTGGAGAGAGCACTGTTCCCTTTAGAGCTCCTGTGCTGCTGATGACAGTGTCAGAGAGGCCGTCCTTCTGTCTGACGAACTGTGGCCGCTCCGTCAGGTAGTCTGCAATCCAGGATACCAGGTGGGCATCCACACCCATCTGCAGGAGCTTGTCACTCATTCTGGGGGGTTGGATGGTGTTAAAAGCTCTGGAGAAGTCATGATGAAGAACATGATTCTCATACATACATGGACAGACAGACAGACATGAGAAAGGAGATGTGCTGCTCATTAATGCATCACAATTAAAAGATGTTGATTACTGATGACACAGGTGAGTCATAATCTCATCATAATTTTTTAACCGATTGGTCAGGATCCAAATGTGGGACACAGAGACGATCTGGGAAGGTCACTTTAATTCATTTTTTGGAAATCCAGAACAGAAGTACCTTTACAGAAGTAAAGTAGTTTTTCAGCTGTAATTAATTGCGCTGTAGCCAATTAACATTTAATGTAAACGAAAATGCCACTGAGTGTACTGTTGGTCTGGGGCTCCGTAGTGGGGGGAGGGCCTTTGAGAAGTCTGGAATGGGGGTGTTAAGGCCAGTTCAGTTAAGAAACTGACTTAAACAACTGACTAAATATAGTTGTGCATCATAATGGATTGCACTCAAAACATTAAAACAAATTAACTGATATATGCATAACATCACCTTTATTAGACTGAGGCCCCGTCCACACAAAGCCATAAATGGCGATCGTTTTCAAAACGATTTGCGTAAAGACGGAACCAGCTCAGAATGTATCTGCGTAATTCAAGATGATAGGTGGCGCTGCTGCACAGGAAGTACTTATAGCCTGTACAGGTCATGCAGAACATATGCAATGGTGGACGCAATCCACCAAAA
>JAGFZM010000131.1:136322-156322 GCA_017657215.1 Limnothrissa miodon | reverse complement strand
TGCAAAATATTCAATTCAATTCAATTCAATTTTATTTATATAGCGGATTTTTACAAAAGGCATGTCACAAAGCGCTTAACACAAGAGGCCCAATGAGCAACAGGGGCAAGGAAAAACTCCCTAGCAGCGTTTTTTGTTTTTACTTGTTATGGTAGAGGAAGAAACCTTGGGCAGTTCCGACGGCTCAAGGGGCTAACCCAACTGCCTAGGGCAGGTTTTCAGTCTCTCAGATGGCGGGTAGTCCACTATTATTCCATTAGATACACATTACAAGAAAATTTTGGTAAATAAAGTAATATAGGAGTCCCATTAGAATCCCATGATATAGTCCCATGTCATTAGGCGCAGTCAAGCCAGGGGTCAGCTAGAGGCTGTATCGATCATGTCAGGGTCATCTGTGAAGCTGAAGGCAGACCGCCCAGGAAGCCAGAGATGCAGGATCAGGCAGTGGAAGGCAGGGGTGACCCTCAGCAGGGAGGCAGTGGCATGGACAGTGGAGTGGGTTGAGGACCATTCAGGAGTGCCGCCGGATCACGTTGGAAGAAGGTCCCAGGAGAACCCAGGAGGTGCAGGCGCAGGCAGTGGAAGGCAGTGATGACTCACGGCAGGGTGGTAATGGCATGGAAAATCAGAGAGGAGATCAGTTAGAACAGTCTCCATCAGATTTCAGAGAATGTGAGTTATATTGCATGCGAAACCATATACAGATGTTGGCTAAGTGAAGAGAGAGAAGTAAGTGGAGAGGAAAAGAGAGGAGGAGAAAGAATAGTGAAAACTGTACGGGTTAACAGATGGGTGGATTGTGGCGGCATTAAACTATAGCAGCATAACTAAGGTATGATGTATAACAAGCCAACACCACCAAAGGAAATGGTCAGTGGCCATCAAGCCCTGGACGGGAGCTTACAGCAGAGGCAGTCCTTTCCAATAATACCCTGAGGAGCAAAATAAAGCATTTCTATGCCCTTATCAGTTCAACCTTAGCTGCTGCTTCACATTTTGGTTAGCAATTTAGGCACAACATTTTATCTTTCTTCTTCCTGGTATTAGCATTCGGTGAAGTAGAAACAACAGAATTATGGGTGCAGAAAAGTGCTAGACTGTTGCTTTAAGGGCAGTCCCGTCTCTTAGCTGCTGTCTGTTGAATGGTGCTAGATGTGGAAGTGTACTGGTCAAGTGTAATGGCTGCCTTCTGCCTTTAGGGTGAGTCTGGCAATGATGGTCTACCAGGCCGGATAGGTCCTCCCGTGAGTATGCTTACATTCACTCATTTAGTGGACTCTTTTATTAAGAATTAACAAATTATTATAATTATAATAAGTTATAATTTATTTTATATAATTGTATTATATTTATTTTATATAAAACTGTTACATGAAACCAAATGACACTTCATGACAACGGTAATAAATATTGATGATAAGTTATTAATGGCCATGAAATTTGTCATATTTCTAATATGTTTATCACTGGCTCTTCTGTAGACACATTCAAAGAAAGTTACTCAGAAGTTTATGTGATAACCACTTCACTTGCTCTAAGTGCTCTAGTGTGTTGCATGATTGCATTTTGTATGGTCTATTGATGAACTATTGATGTTAGGAACAAGGGCCTTATTGGTTTTATTTGTTTGTTATCTTAGGGAAGTCGAGGTCCACCAGGACATTTTGGGACACGTGGTTCTCCTGGAGCTGTTGTAAGTTTTTTCATGGAGGCCCAGTACTCATGTATGCTGGGACATACATTCACCGGACACACAGTAGTGTAGAATCATCCATTTACTGTGTGTGTGTGTGTGTGTGTGTTCCTCTCCAGGGTGACAAAGGTCCTAAGGGAGGTCACGGCCCCAAGGGCCCAGATGGTCCTCGTGGAGAGCCGGGTCAGGATGGAGATGCTGGCCGTTCAGGTGGTCCTGTAAGTGTCACACACAGGTCCGCTCAAGTACTCAAACACCATTAGAGAGAACCAAGCATATGCACTTTACTTTTTGCACTTCTGTGGTTAGGACATCTTTGTTTGTTGTGCCTGTGCACTTTACTCTTTGTCCTGTCTTGTCTCAAAGCATGGGACACTGAGTAAAACGTAATTTCGATTCCTTTATATGTCTAGTACATGTGAAGAAATTGACTAGACTTTGACTTTGACTTTGAGACCTGTACACACAGCTCTGACACACCTTTAAAAAATATATATTTTTTTATCTTTGTCCAAAGTGAAGATATGCTAAACCATTAAACAGCTTAGTTACTGCAACAGGTTATTCCAAATTGTTTCTGATCGGGTTGTTTTCGATCTTGTGTTCATTAACTTGTTATTACAACTGTATGCGTGTGTTATTGGCTTTTTAACATTAGGATATGTTTTAAATGTGTTATTAGCTTATTAGTATTACTGTGTGCCTGCCATCCTAGGGTACCCCAGGATCTGATGGGCTCCCAGGAAGTAAAGGAGATAAAGTGAGTAGAATCTCCTCTACACACATGGCTCATTATTTGTCAGTTCAGTATGACTTATGAAACTGGAATTAATAACCTTGCCTTGACAATACCTTCCTCTAGATCCTTGATTTGTGAAACGTTTTTTAATACAAACTTATTGACCGTTGTTTAAAATCCATACAAATATGAAACAGTCATATGAAACGGTCAATGTTAGTGAATATTATTATATTATCGGCAACTGTTACTAATATCTTGTATTAGCTGAAGAAAAGAAACATGGGAGATGACTGCCCATGACATTCAAATGCTTTTTGGTATTCCACACTAACACAGTTTATTTGTTGGAGATTTTATAAATCAGAGCAGCGGGCTGCAGGGTAATTTAAACTTGTTGTACTACAGTGGTTCAGTGCCAACATCCGTCATTGTTTGGACAACATTTATTTGTTTGTTTTCAGGGATTCCCAGGAATAACTGGAGCCCCGGGGATGCCTGGTCCACGAGGACCCCAAGGAGACGCAGGTGTCGGCGGAGGCCCGGGCCCAAAGGGCAGCATGGTGGGTGGCAAGCTCAAGGGGAAACCTTAGGCTGCATGTATCTTTTACTTTCAATTCTATTCAGTCTTTGATTATATTCTATTCTACTCTATTGCATTCAATTCTGTTCCATCTTTGATTCCTTTTCTACTCCACTAATTTATTCACTTCTATTCCATCTGTGATTCCTAATGCACACTGTTCCTCAAAGTCAAGTATGCTTCCTCGCTAGAACACTCGACTTTGAAGCCGTACACTAAGGAAACAAGTCTTGACACCTCTGTAGCATTCAAGTGGCTAGTACAATGGGACAGGCTTGTAAGTGTGTTTAAATCAAAGATTCTGTAGGGTAGGGGAGGGCTCTATAATCTTTGATTTAAATCTCCCCCACGCGTTGTGGATTGTGGTTATTGTAAGAATACAGAGAATCCATCGATGCAGCCTCAAAAAATCTACAGAAGAAGAAATTTTGAAGTGTTGGTGAGGTTCAATGACATGGAATCCTCCTAAAAAGTAAGCAAGAATGCTTCCTTGACTAAATATATGTGACCTTTGGTAGGGTCCTCCTGGTGATATAGGAGACAAGGGCGAACCTGGTGGCAAGGGAGACCCGGTGAGTCTCTCTCTCTCTTACTTTCTCTCTCTCTCTCTCTTACATACACCCACACACAACCACACACACAGAGAACCACACAAACACAACCACAGAGAAAACACATCCATACCTAACCACACAACTTAAATACAGAAATATATCTGAATGTATTCAGTGCTAGTTTCTCCCATCCACTCTCCATCTCTACAGGGAGTGCAAGGCCATGTTGGTCCTCCAGGATCCCCTGGCCGAGAGGGACCGAGAGGAGAGCTAGGAGTGAAAGGATCTCTTGGACCGCCGGGACCACCTGGCCCACAGGTACTTTAAGCATACTCACACACACACACACACACACACATAAATACACACATATATACTCTCATACACACATACACATAAATACACACATATTGATGTATTTGTGTGTTTGCTTCTTACAAAGGGTATGATGGGTGGGCGCGGTATACCTGGTGGTCCCGGTGGACCAGGAGGAAGGGTGAGTTTTATGGCTTCAGCCATAACAATAGAGTTCATCAGTCATTGAGTGTGTGTGTGTGTGTGTGTATGTGTACGGGGAGAGGGGACCTAAGGATTAAGTGTTTCTTGCCCTCCACATAATGAATATGTCTGTTGTCCTTTCACGTGTCCTTGTCTCTGTCCCTCTCAATGTCCTTGTCTCTGTCTGTGAGACTGTCCCTGTCTCTGTCCCTCTCACTGTCTTTGTCCCTTTACATGTCCTTGTCTCCATCCGTCTCACTGTCCCTACCTCTCTCAGGGGCTCATCGGCGGACAGGGCTACAAAGGCCCCAAAGGTGATGCTGGGCCCAAAGGCGACTCTGGCGGAGAGGGACGACCAGGAGAGAAGGGCCACAGGGTGGGACAATCCTCTGGAAAACTACTTGTCTTTATGTTGTTCATTGCACTATTTCCAGCTATCATGTCATGTAGTCTGTGATGCATCGCTCTGACACTGATATGCAGTATTGTGTGCATACACTGCTATGCATCTTGCATTTTTTTCTTTTTCTCTGGTTTGTTTGGCTCTTAAACAGGGTCCCACAGGTGAACCGGGCCCAGATGGAAGAAGTGGCCCTAAAGGTGCACATGTAAGTTTAACTTGCCTCAGTGAAATTAATCAAGAAAATCTAAACAAGAAAAGTCTATGGGTTAGTCTATTGGTCAGAGGTGGGGTTGGAGCTGATGAAACATACTAAGACATATGCAAGGGCATACTTGGCAGAGAAAATTGGACCAAAGACCAAACGGGTGATTTGGGGTGAAAATATTGTATTTTCTATAATATTGAAGCAATATTATCTTCTGTTAGGGTCCCCCAGGAAACGATGGACCCCCTGGGCCACATGGACCTCCTGGGTCTCCAGGCTTAGTGGGAACACCAGGAAAGCACGGAGACAGGGGTGATAAAGTGAGTTTTTGACATTTCAATTACTCTAGAAACTATTAAACCCGAATCTATTTCTCAACAGACTTAAAGACGTGTCAGTTGACTGCAGACTACATACTCTGCAGACTACACTCTCGTCTGGGTTAACCAACATCATTATCAACAGTACAGTAAGCTGCCATGCTAGCTGGTGGTTGCAGCTTGCTATCTGTTTGATCACTTAGCAGTGTACCTTGGGATGATGCGCCTTACCTGGTGTGTTAAATATCTCAGATGAAAGGTCTAATGAGTGTCCACCAGAAGAAGAGGGACTTCGCCAGTCCAGACTCTACATATTTTTGTTTTTATTTACATCTGGAGTATATTTATTTGGTCTCCTTTTCTATGTTCCCCTTCAGGGAAAACCAGGGACTCCTGGAGAGAAGGGAGGTGATGGATCGCCCGGACCAGATGTATGTATTATGCACACTCAATCTATCTATCTATCTACATGTATCTATCTATCTATCTATCTAAAGATCTTTAAATTGTACAGATGTCTGTACTGACATCCTCTCTGTCCCTCTCAGTATTTGTGCCACTTTATATGTTGTTGTTGTTTGCTGGTTTAATTGTATATCGAATAACTTAGGTGTGTCTTTCTTTTTTCCAAACCAGGGATTTAGAGGGAGCAAAGGCGCTCCGGGTCTGCCTGGCGAGGCTGGTCCACAGGTAGGTGTCCTCTGTATTGACCTCATTTGTTATTCAATGATAAAATAGTACACTTAAAGCAACACACCACCGTACTTCATTATTCCCCTAACTTAGATGAGTTGATACATACCTGTTTTGTCTCTGTGCGTGCATGCAATCGTTCTGGTGCGTGATGCTTCTTTCTTAGCATTTAGCTTAACCCAGTTCTTTCAATGTGCACCAAACAGCCTTGAAGTTAGAAGCCACCAAGCAAATCCACCTCTTTCCTATTTACATGCGGCTACTCTAATAGTTATTTAAGATGGTTGTGGTGACACAAAATAAAACGTAGCAATTTTCTAAGCAGATAACAAGGAGCACTATGTATGGCTATGTATCCTCACTCCTGATAAATCTTCCCTCCCAAGGATGTTACTGCGCCAACGGCAAAGGCAAAGTGTTCTTCCGCCATACATAGTTCTCCTGCATATATGAAATATTCTTACTCTCTAAAAAGTGTAATTGTGATTAATCTTAATTTACTTTTTATTTTGTATTGTGATTCAGTTAGATTATTTTTCTATTCGATTAACAGCACTAATACCCACACACACACATACACGCACACACAAACACACAAACACACACACATACACTCCTCTTGTTTGTGTTTGTATACCTTCCATAGACTTGTAATGTAATCCATCCCTGCTGTCTTTGTGACTCTTCTGTGACTTTATCTCTGTTTTGGGTTGATAGGGGATACCAGGACCAAAAGGAGAACCAGGACTCCCTGGTGGTAGAGGACCCATGGTAAGACAAGTATTACCACTAAACACACACACCAACTGCTTATTCTCAAAAAGCAAAAAAAGAAATTAGATTAATTGTTTAAATCTGATAAATTCATTCACTCCCTCCCTATTCCTTCCACACCTACCAAAGGCAAATTCCTATTATGCAAGTATCCTTGGCCAATAAAATCTGATTCCGATTCCGATTCTATATTTTCCAGGGGCTTCCAGGGACAATGGGTTCCCCAGGCAACCCAGGCCACAAAGGGGAAACCGTAAGCGAGCCAGAAACTTGACTAATGTCTGTCTTTACTTCTTATGGTAAAAGCGCTACAAATATGGAACCCTCATCTTTCTTAATGTGATTTCTCTTTCCAGGGAGGTCCCGGAGCACCTGGTCACATTGGACCAACAGGTCAAAAAGTGAGTCAAGATTGGAGTGACTTTGGAGCTTATTTATGTAGAGTGTATGTAGTATTAGTGACTGCAATAGTCATGTACCTAAAGTATAATTCATATTGCTGGTATTGTGAGAACCCAGAAACTCTTTAACACTTACGTGCTTTTTTGCTTACCATAATAGAACAATTGCTCTTTGAGCTACTAACTCATTCCTCTTATCAGAGCATTGACCCTGCCTGTCTCTCAACATTTATGCAAAGTAATTATCACAAACAGCTTGTTATCATAATATTGTTTGTTTTCATTTAGTATCCTCACAAGAATCACAGAGCAAGTTAATAGTATAGCTACACTGGTAAAAGAAAATGTGCTTGAATGAGAAATGTACGCACACACATACACGCACACAGATGCGATTTATTCATGTCTTCCTCTCCAGGGTGAAAGGGGAAATCCTGGAGAGATTGGAAAAGTGGGTGGACCAGGACCTCCGGGACCACAGGGACCACATGGGCTCCCTGGTAAAAAAGGCCCCTCGGTATGAGCCCACAGGGCAACCTACACACCTACACGCCTCTGATCAGCAAAGTACTGAGATTACTTGTGTAGTGATGCCAAGAATTGCCAAATCACATAAATCACACACACAAATCACATAAATCACTTTTGTGTCCCTTGTTCAGGGAGACCCAGGTGTGGGTGGCACACCTGGATCTCCAGGTCTGAGAGGACTGCAAGGGGGACCTGGTGAAAGAGGTCTGGATGGACACCCTGGTTTACCCGGTGATAAAGTGAGTCCTATCTTTCTCCCTTCCTTTCTTCATCCCTTCTATCCATTCACCTTTCTTCCCGTCATTTCTTTCTTTATTATCCATTTATCCATCTTACATGTGTGAATTCTCAGTGACGAGGTCTGTCTTCCATGTTTGTCTGTTTGTTTGTTGCCCTATATCCCAAGCCTTAGGTCATTATTATCTGTGGATGTTTTCCTTTTCTTTTTATTATTTATCACATCTATTTTTTTCTCTTTTATGTTTTGTGCTTTGTGCTTAAATATAAGTAGCGTTTGCCATTAGCTTTGCCCCAAGTTGTCCTTTGGGGCTAACTCAGTTTGTATTCCGTTCCACCCCCTGCTGTGTCTTTTTTATGTTTTGTAGGGGGAGCCAGGTGGACCAGGAGGGGACGCTACGGATGGCAAAGAAGGTGGTCCTGGGCCCATCGGGCCAAATGGACCACAAGGGCCTCCCGGTCCTGCTGGCATTAAGGTGAGGTGGCTGAGTTGCTGAGGTAGCTTTCAGGTCAAACATATCTTTTACCACCAGACACTTAAATTCAACAGTTTGGAACAATGGAAGTATATAGCATGAGCATTGCAGTGCGCTCTGTGTTGGTCATGAAAAAGAGCAAAGGAGTCTGAACGTATTAGTAAGATTTAATGTAGTTGGGTCAAGTGTGATTCAGTCATTTCAATCCAATCCTTTTTTTTTTTGAGGTTACCAAGTACAGTCAGTATGATAAAGAACAAGGTGCAAACATGGATCAAATTAATGTTATTTACAAATTAATAAATAAATGGGGCATTACATTAAATGAAACTGAAAGTGAAAGTAAAAGTGAAATTGAAAGTGAATGTCTGTGCCCCAGTTACTGAACTCTTAGCTGCTGGCCCCCCATTAGGATTATGCTATATTAAAGCTTCTCTTTTTTTGTTGGTACCTTTTAAAAACAGGCCTATACTCATTTGAGGTTAGATATGTTTCAACAATAGTGTTGCATAGCTACCTGACAAAGAGTTAGATGTTTACCTAGATCTATTATTATCAGATTGGCAAGATGCCATCTTTTTTCAACCTTACATATTTTTACAGTTTAGACTGAACACTGCCTTCATTAAAGAAAGAAAGAAAAAAAAAAAGAACTCTACAATGTCTTATCCTCTTTTCATTTTATGCTTACAGGGAGATGCTGGCCCCCCTGGACAAAAAGGAAGACTGGGGCCCCGGGGTCCAGAGGTAGGGACCTCCATAACTCCTGTGCAATGAGGAATGACCCTTTTATTTGTTTTATCTTGACTTGAGTGTTCTAGAAACGGTTGCAAAAACAGTGCTAGCCCACCCACTATTTCAGATGAAGTTGATATACTATAATGCCACACTCAAGTTCTGCTACAGTTCAGCATGGACTTGTTCCATCATGTAAAGAAGAAAAAAACTAATTTAAAAACAAATTCAACTTTCACAGTAAGAAGTTGAAATCAAAGTTTTTTTTCAAATGAGTGAGAATTGACTGGGTCTAGTCTTCTATTTCTGGTGCCGGCACTTCTTTTGTAGCTATTGCTGTGTATAAAACCTGCATAACGGTCATGTAACTCCTTCCCTGTTGAATTTCACATTTGTCTTTTTGTAGGGTGAAAGGGGAGAGCCTGGTACTCCTGGCCCTCCTGGTTTCCCTGGCAACCAGGTAAGAGTCCATAATAGTTATCCACCACTTCTTTTGAGAACAAAACACTGATCCAAACCCAAAATTAAAATAGGCAATCAGCGGTGCTATCTAGGCAGTGTTGCTCCCAAGTCGATCTTCTCAGTGGAACTACTAGCATTACGGACAACAGCATCAACAGTCTATACAAACTAAACATCTACGAAAGTTCTACTAATCTACCAGACTGATGCAACAGCTGCTTTCACATCATTTCACTTTGTGCAAAGTGTCTGAACCCAAGCAACAGATATGTGGGCAGATACTTTCGGCCTCAGCTGCTTACACTGTGAAAGCTCAGCTGCTTCAACACTGAAAACATACCAGCATTTAACACAAATGGTGAAAATAAAAAGTCATGGTTACACCTGCTCGAGGTATATGGCTATATGGCTAGGCATATAACTGTGTACTAAAAAGTATGTACTTTGTAGATTATGAAATAAAAGTCACTTCCAGTGAATTCTCACTGGACTTTCCCTAGATCTCATTTGATGATGGGAACAGTCATATGGAGTTTGCAATTAGTCACTTCATATCTTAATATTGCTCTGTGTCTGTCTGCCTATCTGCCTCTTTCTCTGTATTTTTCTTCCCCTTTTTCCCTCTCTGAATCTGTTCCTTCACAGGGAAACAATGGTCGACCAGGCGATAAAGGGGATAATGGTGACACAGGACCAAAGGGAGATCCTGGAACTCCAGGGACTCCAGGCATCAAAGGAGGTGTTGGTCGGCAGGTAAGGTACATTAAATAGAATAAATGTATATCATTCACGAGAGTCAATGGATGTTGTCCCTCCTATCTTTATGTTTAGTATGTACAGTATGTGTGTGTGTGTGTGTGTGTGTATTTTCTCGTTTGACTCGGTTCTGTGAACCTTTTAGGGCCCCTCTGGTCCATTTGGATCCAAAGGTGTCCCAGGCATCCCTGGTCCTCAGGTGAGTCTTAGTATTGCCACACGTACACGCACACACACACACACACACACACACACACACACACACACAGACAGACTAGTGTTGCCATATACACATCCTTTCCTTTCCAGGATTGTTATCTTTTTTTACGGTCCTGTAATATATATGTATATAATATATTTTCAACAATCATAATTATTCCAACCCCAAAGTATTAGTGAACTGCATTGTACAGTATGTCAAGTTTGTACAGCAGCAGTTTAGCATATACAGTACTCTGTATCAAGCTCCTGGATTCATTACTGTACAATAAAGCTCAAGGATTTTTCTCTTTGCCACTACTCATATTGGGTCGTCTCTACTTGTTGTTGGAGTTTTATTTTTAGTTTACAGTCTGTCCTGGAAAATTGGCATCCTTCGCCAGGACACCGAATTGTCACGTTTTTTATGAAAGTTGCAGCAAAGTTTTAGCAACTGTGTACACATGCATTCACCCCGCGTCATTTGACTAATTTACATGTTCATTCTGTTTGCTTAAATCTACCTGGTGTGATGTACACACTAAGGCCTGGTTGGACAATGGACAATTTTTAACCATTTACTTTTATTTGTTTTATAATCTGTTTTTTTTGCAGAGAATCAAAACCTAATGTATTTTGTTTCTATGTGTGTGTGTGTGTGTGTGTCTATAGGGCTCATCAGGACCTCCCGGACCTAATGGGGGTATAGGACTTCCTGGACATCAAGTTAGTTTCACACTTTCTTTATCTGATAAATTCCACTCTTCTTTTCAGTAAGGCCTACTGTACAGTTTTTGTGAGTCTTGAGTTATGTGAAATTGAATACAAGGCAAGTCTGTGATTTCTGAACTGAGGAGTTCCCCTTACAGACGCTGATTTGTTTTGTGGCTTACGCCAGCTAAATTCTCAACAGTAGATGTTGTTAGAATTGGATTTATTGAATAGAAACCGGAGCCTGCTGTTATGCTAACTTCAAAAATGTGTTGACTGACAAGATAAATGTACATATCATCATAAGGCTTGTGAGTTCCATATTACCTCTGTAAGGGCTGATGGCAGCCATCTTGCAAGCTCATTAAACTTACCAAAAAGGTTCAGGGCAAGCCGAGAGAGCTTTCACTCACTTGCATATACAGATAACTGAATATGAAGCTGGTAAATTAACCTAAACTGTTTGCCTGGAATCCCCTTTTAAACAAATTTGTGTACTGTAGAAAATAAAAATTACGTTGCTGTGTTCCGTAAACATAAACTGTGCAGACAGAGACGGTCATGATGCTGTGAACAATGGTGAGAACATTTATTAGTTAGTTGCAACAACATTTCGGACTACGGACTATGGGGACTAAGTCGGACACAGCACGGAGCTTCCACCTTCAGGTGGTTACCGGTGTACTGGCCTCCCAAGTGACATTGTAAGACAGTATTTAAGCATCATTCATGATGTGTATTGCCTCAGCGTCAACTATGTTGTCTCAGGAAGCTACAGTGATTCATTTTCGGCTGACATGATGGGTATTGCATTGGCAACAGAAACAATGGTCACACAGTTGTGGACTTGATTAGACAATGGGGTGCTCAAACAGGGTTGGTCACCAGTTTGTGACAAGAGAATCAATCAATATAGTTTCAATACAGAATATTATATTAACTACAATTATTTATACTACAGTACATTGTGAAAAACCTATTGTTTTGGCAATTGAAATTGAGTTTGAGTTGAAATTGTTGTTTTCCCCTCAGGGAGAAAAAGGGCCTCCAGGTGGGCCAGGGAAACCAGGGAAATCGGGCCCTAAAGGTTTCAATGGGGAAAGAGGACCAGCTGGACCCCAAGGCATAATGGGTGAACCTGGGCCACCAGGTGAAATTGGTCTCTTCGGAGAGAAGGGAAAAATCGGCCCTTTGGTGAGTTTTAGAACTCTCTTATAGGCTACTAATACTGCTGTTTCATATATTTTATATATTAAAAAAAAAATACCCACCAGTATTTTAGTTAATCAATATATTATATATTTTATGTATTTTATGTGAACAGTGGCTGTGTTATGCTAGTTTATGCTAATTTTACCATGTTCTTGACCACATAAATCTATGAATCCTTGAATCCTTGACAAGGTGTGCCTAACAACTCCCCTATCAACCAGTATACCTCACAACCTGTGGTTTTGGGGAAATTGTTTAGGTCTGTCTGGTGGTTTGGTCGGGCATTTATCATCCTATATCATATATAATTTTCTGTTACAAAGTTTTACTCATCCATCCATCCATCCATCTATCCCTCTATCCATCCTTCTTTCCATCGCTTTCTATCCCTCCATCCCTATCTATCCTCCATCTGTCCTTCCAACCATCCCTCCATTGTACCTATCTATCCATCCATCCATCCCTGCATTTATCTCCTCATCCATCCATCCATCCATCCAGCACTAAATAGCATGCTCTTCTTTTATCTGCAGGGTCCTTCTGGATTTCCCGGGCCCGCAGGACTTCCTGGAGATCGTGGGAAAATTGGGGAGCCTGGTCCTCCAGGTGAAGACGGTTCCCCCGGCGCCCCTGGATCTGCAGTGAGTTTGCTTTCCCTTTAAGACACTTCCTGACTCAATTTGTTACATGCAATGTCAGTCATGAATTAGTTGAAAAGGTTTAGTTTTGCTTCGATTTTATTTTATGTTTTACACAGCATCCAAGTTTTTCTTGTTCCCAAATAGCCGGGACAGGAGCAATCATCAAGATTTTGATGTCAACCACTTTATTTCATTTTAGACAACCTGTGAAAGGGGCTCAATGTGTTAAAAACCGAACTATCCCTTTAAGTGATGTTATTTTGTTAATAGCATTTAGGTTTCCCTTATAAAGGTTTTTGTAATATAATTTTCCGAGGTATTAAAGACAAAATTAAATAAAAAATGAATACTCAATTTTCTCAATTGCTACTTAACATTGCAATAAACTTGCTCTAAAATCTGGTCTGCATGGAGAACCAGTTCATGACTAACTTTGTTTCCCCTCAACCGATAAATTGGTTCATTGGGGTCTTTGGTACATGGGTGCCTTGTATGCATGGTCTTCTTAGCAGACCCCTCTAGGACCTTCTATATGATAATGCCAATTTTTTTTTCTGTCTTCTGCTAATGAGTATATCATTTCATATATATATAAACATAAAATCACCACACAGGGAGAACCAGGACAGCGTGGACCAAAGGGTAGCATTGGGGACATAGGCTCTCGTGGTCCTGTGGGTCCCCCTGGCCCGCCAGGACCACAAGGAGAATCTGGGAAAGAGGTGAGAAAATTAAAACTTTTAGAGGGTTCTCAAGTGTAGTTTTGTAGTTTGCAGTGAACTGACCGACTGTACTCTTTCTCTTTCCAAATGCAGGGAACTCCTGGTCATCAAGGTGCACCAGGACAGAGGGGATCACCAGGACAAAACGTAGGCTCTGCATGTTTGGTTGCACTTGCACAATAGTGTTGTGTAGTCATTGTTTTCTGTCGCTATAGTTACTTCCACTACTGCGGTGTTTCTATGTGTTCTGTTACTATGGTTACTTCCACTTCAGCACTGTTTCATTGTGCTCTGTTGCTACAGTTGCTTTCATTACTGTAGTGTTTCATTGTGTTCTGTTGCTATAGTATTATGGTATGTAACAAGAAAAATGAACTTGACGTGATTTGCACTGACCTTTACAAAATTGTCTGCCTATGACAGGGCGAACGTGGAGAGCCTGGACCCCAGGGCCTTCCTGGACCACCCGGTGGTATGGGCATCCAAGGACCCATGGGACCAGACGGCAATCAAGGAGAACGCGGCACCACTGTGAGTGACTAACAACAAAGATAACGCCTTTCCAAATCAAGCCATCTACAGTGTGGCTTCCATGGTCCAGCATGTCATTAGTGTGTACTGTACTGTGTTAAAACATTTTCCAAACCATGAGGGCCAGTAATGGCCAGTGATTAAGTCCATTATATAAGGTGTGTATTTAAAGAATGGTAATGCACATAAATGCACATAAAAATATAGTGCAGTCAATGGAATTGTAGCCAATTTTCATTCAACCTTTTAAAAGAAATGCTTTTGAGTGCACATCAGTTGGCTGTTTAGTTCAGTATGTGTTCTGGATAGAGATGAGCTTCATATGGTTAAAAGCCTATTTTTATAAATGCATCATTACATTCTATGTGGAGCAGTTTGCGTCGCAACATACTACTACTACTTGCGACGGGAAATTGTGGGTTCTATATCCAGTGCAGTTCTAAATTGTACGGCTGAAGAGCTACAGTATAGAAGTGAGGAGCACAGATGATATGATATCACCCTCTTGCTCTCTGGGTGGTTGCAGATCAATAGCACATGTATCCATCATCTACTCAACCACAAGCGACACAACACTACACAAATATAAACGACACAACAGAGCTCTGTATTTCTGTACTGATAAGGCCCAGCTTTTCTGCTACTGTCATCCAGATGGGAATTCTGTACTTGTCTGCTAATCCAGATGGGAATGCTGTTTTGGACATGGTGTTGTTTTACTCGTTGTCCAGAATCCACACACTGTACCGTATTTTGACCTCCACATTGTTGTGTGGACATATTTCACATTATTGTTGCATTGGTATCAAATCTCTTTTCTGTATGCCTACTGTTTAGGGACCTTCAGGACCAGACGGGGGTCCAGGAAGACCAGGGGGTCCAGGACTGCCTGTACGTCATCAACTCTACCACTAATACTGCACAAAGACCTCACAAACCACATGCACAACTCAATAAACTCTAGCAAACACTGCACAAAATGCACATACACACACACCACATTCACATCTCATCAACTCTACCAAGCACTGCACAAAAACACACAAACACAACTTAACTCACTCATCATTTCCAGCTCATGCATTCTTTCTTACCATTTGTTCTGTGGTGCTGTAGAAGATGTTCAAGAGTGTCTGTCAGGTTGAATTTGACTCTGCCCCCTATAGGGTCCAGTAGGGCTGCCAGGGGACAAGGGGGAAAATGGAGCCGCTGGAGACATGGGCATCAAAGGACACAAAGGCTTTAATGGAAGGGCTGGATTGATGGGTGCACAGGTAAGGTGCTTCTGTCTGTCTTTGTCCTTCTGTCTGTCTATCTACTGTATCTGTCTACCTACACAATTGTTTATATATCCATCTATCTAGTTAAGTGTCTATTTAAAGCAGCGCCAAAGACTGTTTAAAACCTCAAAATCGTTTCGGTGGTCCATCAACTCGTAACAAGGTGAACGATATTTGCTACATTTGCTCTGCGGCCCTCTATAGGCTTTAACGGCACTAAACAAGTTTGCCCAAGTAAAACTACAATTGACTTTACAGTTTCCATTCCAATCTGTAGAAGGTGGGTTTTTCAAAACTCCTTGGTGCTGCTTTAACTATTCATCTGTCTATTACATTAAATCTTTCTATCTATCTATCTATCTATCTATCTTTTTATCTAACTATTTGTTTATCTTAATATCCATGTTTGCTTTCTCCTTGTGCTGACACACATTTCATGAGTACAATGATCTCGGTTTTGTTCTACTTCTGGTTGCTGTAAGGGGTGCTGTTTTTTTATTACAGTAAATGACAATAATAAGGTTAAAGTAAAGCTCATCCAATCTGATGCTCACCCACAGGGGCCTCCTGGAGAGTCTGGAACAGCTGGGGGGGACGGCCCTATGGGACCACAGGTAAACAGTTAGGGGGTGCCCTATCACCATCATGGGAGTAGCCTATGCCAAAGATGGCATATCTTCTTTTATTTTATTATTTTGATTTTTTTTATTACTGTTATGGGGACTATAGCTATAGAGGGAATGGGAGCACTTGCAGAAGTTCAATTTATTTATATGTGTATTAATACTGTACAGTCATTTGCAGAAGTTCTTTTTCAATTTATTTTTATTTATATGTGTATTGTGTATATACTGTACAGTCATGACAAGTAAGATAAAATGTTAATATCACATGTGCCTCCGATAGCAGTCAGTTTCTATACAGTACCATGATACATACTGCATAGCCTAATACATTTTACATACCATAATGTACTGTGTAGCCAGATACATTTTTTTGTGGATGGATACATTTTTCGTTCAGTAGGTGAATTAAAAAAAAAAACACCATGCATTCTGATAAAAAAAAATATAAGACAAACTAGGGCTGGACAGTCAGAACCTATAATTGATCCCATTTTTCCAGGTCAATTATTACTTTCCCTTTTAAAACACTACTGTCTATAGTCACGTGACCATGCTCCATGTCATGTTATTCCGCCAACATGCCAAGTATGGAGAGCTTAAACACTGAGACAACTGAGCAACAAGAGCAGCTTTTACCAAAGAAAACATTGATGTTCAACAAATAATCATAGATAGTACAGTAGATAGTGTGTTTCCTTCAATTATTTTAAAATTAAGTAATGCAACCTTCATTCAATAATCTCCCACTTGTAAAATGTGAGCATATTTACTGTTCAAACCAGTAAATTTAAGTGAACTATTAGGGCAAAATAAATCGTAATCGTAATCGAGTTAAAATGTTCAATTAATTGAGATTTTGATTTTACATGTAGGCCAAATCGCCCAGCCTCTTAACAATGGCCAATGGTTAAAGATTAATTTATTGCTAGATTTATTGCTATATAATTTAGTGCTTGATCTAGTGCTAGACCACACAGGTCAAACTACTGTAGTGTCCCATTTTTTGTCCTTGGAAGGTTGCAGTTCCATCCCGTCCACCGGACCTGATCACATCAAAGTGTCTTGAGCAAGATACTGAACCCCAAACCCTAGTAAACAGGTTGTTACGTTGCATGACAGGCTCTGCCACCAGTGTGTAAATGGGTGAATGTAAGTAGAAAATGCTATATACCGTAAATGCAGTCCATTCACCATTCTTTCACTTACTGTTAAAGGTTCAATGTGTAGCATTTTTAGCTGTTCATAATCTAAAAATCTAAACCTTCTGGACAGGTAGATTATGTCTTAATTCAAAATGTTTCATTGCACGATTGTCTAGTAGGTGTATGCTTTCCATTGTGTAACGTTAATTGAAACAATTTGCTCTTTGCAGGCTGAAGCTAACGTTTGTTCAATGAGGCTTCCCAATGTTTGGGATGTAATAATGTTGACTGGGTAGATTTACCTGAAATGAATAACAGTACCAGAAGTGCTATTCATTTTATTTATTAATTTAGCTTCGTCTAAGCTATTTTACATAACCTATTTTCATACCCCCCTCTGTTAGGCTAACCATTGTTTTTTCACGAAATTGCAAGCTTAGTGTTATAATTTTATGTACGAAATTACATGCTATTATATTCCACTCTGCACTTGAATGTGAGTAAGCTGTGAGCTAGTTGTAATAGTTATAACATCGTAACGTTACAGAGTAAGAGAGGGGAAGCGGGGATGTTCGTCTGATACAAAGCAGCTGTTCTTTCTTATTGAACCGTGGCTACAAAAGTAGCCTTTTGTTCGTTTTTGGTCGAGTCGTGAGATACAGACCAACAATATCAATATTACCACATCTCATTCATCTCATTCAAGGAAAAATAATTAATTCCTCATTTATATTGTCACTTGTTGCCACTGCTTTTAGCTAGACTTGGCTCAGTTCAGTTCTACTCGGTTCGGTTTGTTTTCGGACCTACACTTTTCCACCGCAATTGAAGTAGGTACTGCTTTAATGAAACCGGTTGCTATATTAACCAAACATTCTGAGAAGAATCTCAAGACTGACATAACAATCAATAGCGGCAAACAAATCAGTTACCTCAAATATGTACACATCATCATTAAATATCAATTTAGCATGCGTAGAACCTTAGCCAAGGTGGTATCAGATTTTAGTTTTTGTAAATGCCAAAAATGCGAGTAGAGTTGAACCGAACCGATCAGTCAGTGGAGATCCCCCATGAGTCATTGTCTCCCTTGTCCTCTGCCAGGGGTTCCCTGGTGCTGATGGCCCGGCTGGGAAGGATGGGCTTGATGGGTTCACAGGCCCAACAGGTCCCCCAGGAAGAAGAGGAATCGATGGAGACACAGGACCTCCAGTATGTTCCCGTTCATGACCTTTTAAGGTTGCTTTCACACTGGGTCCGTTTACACGCACTCCCCCCTGACCCCAACCACAGTTGGTCTCCATTCTCATTGTATGTTTGTCTGCGTACCCTGGTCCGTTTCTGGCAGACTCAGGTTTAATCCTGGGTCTTCACACGTGTGCAAACCATCAGGCCAAAAGACATAGTGTGAATGCGCCCTAAAACTTTTTAAGTCTCTGCGGGAACAGTAAAATATCCAGTGAAATATATACTTACTGTTGGGGACGATGGTGGCACAGGTGGTAGAGGTGTCGTTCGGCAACCGGAGGGTTGCAGGTTCGAGCCCCACTCCATCTGACTACGTCGAAGTATCCTTGAGCAAGATACTGAACCCCAATTGCTCCTGGTGGCAGGATGGTACCTTGCATGGCAGCCACTGCCACCGGAGTATGAATGCATGTGTGTGAATGGGTGAATGAGAGGCACACATTGTAAAGCCCTTTGAGTGCTCGTAGGAGTAGAAAAGCGCTATATAAATGCAGTCCATTTACCATGTTCTTGGCCATCTTTTCTAACAATAATAATAATAACAATTCTACATGTTATAATAATAAAGAGAATAATTCAGCTGTGATTTCCCCAGGGTCCCCCCGGCCCACCTGGCCTGCCAGGCCCTCCAGGATGGGGGCAAGTAGATCCATGGCCGCAGCCTTGGCCACAAAAAGGTCCGGGGCCCTTGTACTATAGAGACGACCCCAATGCTGGTGACAAGAGGCCTAAAATGGCCACTGAGATTGGCTCTGTCATGGATACACTGAGCCAGAAGATCCAGGGCATCCGAAGGCCCAATGGGAGCCGGGAGAACCCAGCACTCACGTGTCGCACACTGCAGAAGTACCAGCCAGAGTGGAAGAGCGGTGAGAGCTTAACCAGAGTGTTACTTTCACTATTCATCCACTTACTTTAGCTGGTGCCTTTAATACAGTAGGTGCGACCAAGCAGCAGTTGCATCCTTGTGTCACAATTAGCTGATGAGTGAATGAGTGTGGGTGAGTGAATCCATGCTTGTAAGTGAGAGAATGTGAAGAAAACATTGTAAAGAGCTTTGAGAGCTTGTACAGTAGGGATAGAAAAGCGCTATATAAATGCAGTGCATTTATCATAATTTACCATTCTGTCACAGCTGGTTTGACTGGGTTCAGAAACTGAAGCCACCATTTCACTGTTCATCATCTGTCACTGTCACGTATAGAGGCTGTCCTACACTCACATCTGTGGCTAGGATGACCTTGGTATTAGAAACAAACTAGACTATTTGATAAATCCATTGAGACCAGTGTTGACTACATATGACATATGACTAAGTAACACTACGAAACTAGCCAACATTTTTACGACAAAAATGAAAGAATAAAATTAAACAATATTTGCAGTTCTTGGATATTACATTCAAAATGCGTAATTTAAACTTTCAATATGGAGAATTAATTAACCACAACAAAGTTGTCTGTGTGTGTAATTTATACATGTATTATATTATATTATTAGGTGGCTTGCCATAGTATGGCAAGCCATCTATTGTTCTTCGCAAGTTTCTTATTCTTATTAGGTGGCTTGCCATAGTATGGCAAGCCATCTATTGTTCTTCGCAAGTTTCTTATTCTTATTCTTATT
>JAGFZM010000131.1:115763-131322 GCA_017657215.1 Limnothrissa miodon | reverse complement strand
GTCTAGTTATTATTTAGTCTTTCCCATCCCTAGATATTTGTTGTTTGTATATTAAGTGTCTTTTTTTGTCTACTCAGGGTCTTACTGGGTGGACCCCAATCAGGGCTCCCCTCTTGATGCCATCAAGGTCTTCTGCAACATGGAGACTGGCGAGACCTGCGTCTACCCGTCCCAGGCCATTCCTCAGAAGAACTGGTACTCCAGCAACAGCAAAGACAAGGAGCACGTCTGGTTTAGCGAGTCCATGCCTGAAGGCTTCCAGGTAAGGACCTATAGATAACGTCGTTTATAGTTATGTGTGGCTCGGCCTGCGGACCTGAGGACTTCTAAGTACGATCCTATAAGTATTATGTTTTCAGTTAAGCTGCATTTAAGGTCCAGTAGAAGAAGTGCTCATTGTATTATTGTTGTTATTATTTTGAGAACTAAACTGTCAGAATTGTAGTTTTTAAGCAAAACTAAAAGGATTAAGAACTTGTAAAACACACATGCACACTCACACACACTCTTCTCTTTCTTTCTCTCTCTCCCAACTCTCTCTCTCCCTCTTGGTTTCCAGCTCCAGTACGGTGAGGAGGGTTCTGATCCTGAAACTGTAAACATCCAGCTGAACTTTATCCGTCTGTTCTCCAAACGGGCTCATCAGAACCTCACCTACCACTGCAAGAACAGTGTGGCCTACATGGACCAGGCCTCTGGCAACCTGAAGAAGGCTCTGCTGCTGCAAGGCTCCAACGACGTCAGCCTCAGAGCTGAGGGCAACCGCCGCTACACCTACAAGGTGTCAGAGGACGGATGCACGGTAAATCTGCCAAATCATTGTTCACATCTGCATGAAGTCACTTGTTCTTAGTACAAAATGGAGAATTATTTGACAAAGAAGTTACAGTCATTTGGCCTCATTGACCAATATCTTCCAAAGTGTTTTCTTACATTTGTTATGTGAACATGGTTGGTGCTATGGAAGCTCTACAATTAAGCATAGGTGAATGCCTGGTGTATTTTTTGTAAATGTAAGACAGGTTTAAGAACCAATTCCTTCAGAGGAAGGGTTAATGTAAGAGGCGCATTTTGTTTTGAACTGGACATGGTGACCACTAAGTGAGAAATCTGCCATGTTAGCACATGCCACAAAACAGCCCACAACTTACAGTACTGACATCTGCATGTTCCACAAACCATCTTGTGGTTTAGATTTAGCACTTCACAAACCATCAAATGATGGTCTTGATAATGATATAATTCCTGTGATTAACCTCCTTTTTCGTCTGATTCATTAAAGTTACACACTGGCGCATGGGGTAAGACTTCCTTCTACTTCAAGACAACCAAAATAGCCCACCTGCCGATCATTGACATCGCTCCTATGGACGTTGGTGCGCCAGATCAGGAATTCGGTGTGGACATTGGCCCAGTGTGCTTCTCGTGATATGGGACAATGTTTGGACTCAATGTTCTTTTTTTGTTTTACAATGAGAGTTGTTTAAAGTTTTTATTTAGATTTGTTGGACCATTTTCTTCAGCCTTCATATCACCATATGACAGAAAAAGAAAGAAAATAGTTTTTAACTGGACACTGTAAATTCTAGGCAATAGACAACAAAATAAGCAAAAAAAAAAAGCGTTTTTTTTTTTATTTGTTGTTTTAGCATAAGCAGCAAATAGTGCATCCTGAAGCCTCATTGTTTTTTAAATAAAGAGAACTGAAACAGATGTCATTCTGTCTTGTCCCTTTCTGCTCCAAACATGTCAAGGCTTAAAAAGCAAAAAAAAAAAAAAGTGCTGTATGCCTAGTTACAGTTAGGCTATTTAGTCTAATGTTTAGTCTAATTCTTCTTCTGGTTTTGGAGTCCCTGTGAAGGCACTAGGATCCAGACCGACAACCATGAAATCACAGATATCCTAGAAGCAAATTCCAGCACATTCAGTCTTCTGTTGATTGCACTTTTTGCTGTGGGATATGACCCAAATCCAAGTCTTGTAGATATCCATCGAAAATGAGTTTGCTGAGCCAGGTTTTGGTCAAGCAGAGGGCAAAAGAGCAAAGTCTCTTTTCTTTTTACAGTAGGTGAGTTTGTGGCCGTTTCATACAGAAGTCTAGGAAGCCCCCCCCCCCCCACCCCACACACACACACACAAAATACTCAAAACCCCATCATCAATATCAATGCCATCATCAAAAAAGAATCACCAGAGCATGTACTTATGACAACTGCAGATTCATGGCCTTCAAGCTACAGTATCTTCTACAGCTATCTTTTCCTATTCTGTCATTGAATCCTCTGCTTCTGCCATTACAGTTTGGTTTGAGGCAGCCACAAAAGAGGACAAACACAGCTTACAATGCACAAAGCATTCCAGAATTACTCCAACCCTCTCTTTCCCAGCTTTTCAACCAATGGCGGAGATCCTCCAATTGAAAATCATTTTTTGTTGTTTTGTCATGCACTGTAAATAGTGAATCAGTCATCTCACTATTTTGTTTAAAAATAAGAAATGAAACTCTTCTGTCTTGTGCACACTTTACAGCAAAGTCCTAAGTGACCCCTCCCAAATTAAAAAAAGATTTTCCTTCTCATGACAGCACCTTTACAGTCTTTGGTTCAGAGGAACCAGGGGTGTAACACCAAATTCTGGGCCCTGTGCACATGTTGTGCTCATGTCATCTTTAAATTATATAACAGTTTTTCTCCATTGGTTTGGCTCATTTCTTGAAACATAGATGACATTCTAAAAATAACATGGACCAATCTCGAAACCACCTTGCAATTGTTCACAACAGAATGCCATTTCTCATTGATTTAATTGCAAATGCCTTAGTACATGTCTCAAGTGACTCAGTGAATCTTTGCAAACGGTTATGTACAAGTAGCCTACAGTTAGCACAATGAGCCCACGTTAAGCACATTTTCCAATTAAATACATCTTGCTGATCTAAACTGATTAGTCGATTTTTCAGTGTAATGGTTGTTCTCTCCAAAACATGTCAATTTTGTTTCATTGTGTAAGTCATCATATGCACAATAGTCTAATTTGCAAAATTATATAAGAACATAATACCATGAACATCATATCTGAATTTCTTGGAGCATTTGAAAACCTCATGATAGTAATTGACAGTAAGGTGAAATTAGAACTTTGCAAACGAGGAGGTTCCCACATATTAGATCTTAGACCGACAATTTGTTTAGTTACCTGACAACAGTTCTGCATGAATGTGAATGCTGCCAAACATCTATATAAAAAGATGGTCAGGGCTAGTACCATTTGCAGTTTACAAAAAAAGTAGAAGTAAATGAGGAAGAGACGTGAGGATGCAAAGTGGTGGAATAGGGGGGAAAGGCAGAGAAACACGAGGACGCCATACTGTCCTGGATAAAGTTTGGGCCATGTTGTAAACCATGTTGTAAACCATCCTCACAATGGCAGAGGTAGGTCGATGAGTGCAGCCTTCTGCCTTGCTCTATAGTCTTCTCCATCATCCAAACCTTTTGCAACAGTGTGTGCTGTCATATCTGAGAATAGTGTGGCCACACACATCCCCAGTTAAGACCCCTACAACACTCAAATACAAAAAATTCTAATTTTCTTGGACTGTCTTTATACTGATCTGGTCCAAAGAAATCTGAGAGGTCTCGAAGGGCCTGTATTATAGCCCTGATGAGCGGACCACGGGTTGAAATTCACATTGTCCCACACAATTACTGTATAATGTGGTATAAGCCCTTCAAGACCTCTCAGATTTTTTTGGACCAGACAGTCCAAGAAAATCAGAATGTGCTAAATGTGGGCTTACTGTGCTACTGTAACTGTAGACTACTTGTACATAACCATTTGCAAAGATGCACTGAGTCACTTGAGACGTACTAAGGCATTTGCAATTTGATGAAATCAATGAGAAATTAATTTTTTCTGTGAACAATTGCAAGATGGTTTCGAGATTGGCCCATGTTATTTAGAGAGTGTCATCTCTGTTTCAAGAAATGAGCCAAACCAATGGATGAAAACTGTAACAAACCCAAAATGTATCTTTTTAACTTTCACTGATTTTCATTTCTGGACGGTCCTGGCTTGATTTGTTTTCACATGGTTGCAATGTTGAAATTGCAAATTGATATTTCTTAAAAAAATTATAAATGATATTAAGAATTTTAAATAAAAATTCAAAAAATCTATTACGACAATAAACATTTTATTCAGTGTGTCTAGGAAGGGGCAGTGGCTGTATGACTAAAAGTAAGTCAAACTCCCAAAGTCCTAAATAGCCTCACCAAATATCAGTGAGTGACCGTAAAAAGGTCCTGGTTACCCAAGTAGCCTATATTTATCTCAGTCTTTACTGTGGGCAGTTGTGTAACTGCTTTGGAAATGTTCATACATATAGTAACATTTTCTTTCAACTAATATACATATAACACAACATATATGCAATAAGCACTCAATTGACAACAACCATGCAGCACAGACCTAGCAAGTTATGTGCATAAGAGAAAACAATGTGTTTAAAACACATGCAGTGTGTTTTGCTCTGCAAAAGAGAAATAATAAAAAAGAAAGTCTTAAAAAAGAAAGAGATATAACAGATATAATGTGCAATGTGTCATAAGAAAAATGTATTACAAACATAAAACCAAACATAAACCAAACGTAATGTATTGCATGAGCATTTAGCTTGAGCTTCCTGTTCGATCAGATTCAGATGAGGGTGAGAAACCAAGCTGGTGTCAGGTCGGTGTTCCGGTGTACTGTATGTCAGGTTGTTTCTGTGCATTCAGCTCACTAGCGCTAGCTGGAGGGCAGAGGTTGAAATGGATGTGTTGGGGAGTGGGGGTGGTGCAGAGTGAGTCTGGATAATTTCCCCTCTCTTGCAGGGTAGTTTATTTTAGAAAGGTCAGGAGGAACTCAGTGACGACGCCTGCTAGTCTCTGAGTGAATATACAAACTCAGTAGCTGCAGGCAAAAGTTATGAGCAATGCCCCACACATACAGTAGGTTCAAAACTTAATTTACTGTAAGTTTCCTTCCTTTTCTTTGCACATAGAAATACTTGTTTCACCTGAGTGTCTAAATACCACACCTGTTAAAACCTTAACCTTAAAACAATGTTTTCAAAATTGGTTCGTGGTCCATCAACTTGTAACAAGGTGAAATATACTTGCTGCATTTGCGCTGCGGCCCTCTATCGGCATTAATGGCACTAAGCAAGTTTGCCCAATCGGGTAGCGATCTGACTTGCCTTATGGCAAGCTTTCGTTAGAATCTGTAGAGGGTGCGATTTTCAAAACTCCTTGGTGTTGCTTTAATGGAGACAGGACAACATGAAAATGCAAGAGCAGGCTCTGGCTGCACAGGGCTTGTGAAATACAGTACGCTTGTTGGCTTGGCTTGGCTGGCTCACTGGCTTGCTTACAGCATGGGTATGGGCTTATCTCATTGAAAAAAGACCTGTGACATCATTGCTTTGTAAAAGAATGTAACTCCACTAAACAATTCAATTGGAGGAAATTTAAAGGGAGGGGTCAGACTCAGTAATGCTACCCTACAGAGGGCTTTGATTGGAGAAACCTGCTAATTGCATGTGCTAGTTGAGCTCACAACCTAACAACCTATTAATTAAATGTGCCATGAAGAACATACAGTTAGTATGTTCCTCAGCATAACAGCATAACTTCAGTAAAATTTCACATAAAAGAACCCACCCCAACCATCCAATTACTTAAATGCTACACCAAAAAATAAAAATGTTAGTAACATGGAATAAGCAGGATTTAAAAAACACCGTCCAAATGAATTCCATCAAAACTGAAATGTGATATTTCTGTCAAACTGAACTTCCATTTGTCTCTCCCACCTTTCTTCCTGTACTTTGGAGGAGTGGCTTTGGGGAAAGTGGGACCTGAAGAAAGGGGTTTGGACTTGGACTGTGTGACGTAGCTTACTCAAACTATTTTCCCAGAATATCCAACCCTGCTGTCTGATATGACATCACATTGTTATAACATCATAATGTTACTCCTAATCATAATGTCTCCTCCTAATGCTACATCAAATTGTTATTACATCCACAGTAAACTGCTATCGTATAACAAACAAGCTAACTGTTGAGATCAGACAGAACAGAAACAGAAACAAACATACAAACAAATAAATACTGAAAAAATACACAAAGACTTAAGATACAACCCAAGATACAATGCATCCCTGGACACAAAAGATGTTTGGTTGTCCTGTAATCTCAGGCATAGTTTTTTTGTGTCTCTGACAATAAGTATTATGTTTCTTTTTTAAATTATTTTGAAGTGACTTACAAATACATGTAAGGCTTTCATTTTAAACTCCAATGCTAAAAGCACAAAATAACAAAATAGAGTAAGCAGAAAGTACATTATAAACAAAAAAAACATTACTTTCACAAAATCTAGAAAGCCAATAGTCTTAAACGTGTCCCAGTGTGTCCAAGGGACAATACACATGTTTTATTATATATTCAGTATAATATCTATGTTGAATGTTCAAAGCCTAAGGTTCACTGATGTCCCAGTGTCCCAGTGATTCCCAGTGAGTCCCAGTGATTCCCAGTGAGTCCCAATGAATCCCAGTGACTGCTCCAGACCCAGTCTCTCTGCTGAGTGGAGCCACATCTGCTCCTATCAGCTCCTCCTCCTGCTGGTAGGCTAATGTACTGTAGGAGGCTGGGAGGGAGGCCTGCACTCAGCATCGCCTGGCCCATGCTGACCAGCCACATATAAAAGCTCCAGCGCCTGCCTGTGTAACTGCAGCAGAGCAGAGTCAATCTGCCCAAGGGGTCCCGAGTCAAACCAGGGTGATGTTAGCTAATGAAAGTGGACCCTTAACGTGACTACCAGTAACAACCTGAGGGAAATCAAACACGCACACACACACACACACACACAGACACACAGACTCTCCTTGTCATACTTCTCAAGGAGTTTACATGTCTAATATTTAGCCATGTTTAGCTTTGTGGATGTACGGCTGGGACTGCTGCTTGTGGTTGCTGCTCTCGCTGGGTGGAGTGATGGTCAGGACACTGGTGAGTGATTAATACACTATAGCACCTCTATGGCTGCAGCAGTCAGATAAATCAATCAATGGTAGGCTACTATTATAATATGCCAGAAATGGGGGTTAGAAAAACAAAAAGTTACACCTGATGATGTTATTCAACGTTATACTGTTTCCTGGAACTGTAATAATTGATTTAAGAATTCATGAGTTGGCCTATATCCTTATCATGTTTTTCAGATCTGTCCTTTGATATTGTATTATTTGGATTATTATTTAGATTTGAAGATCTGATTTTTTTTATATGTAGGGACTAATTCTGTTTGAGGAAAAATAATGCCTTTCCTCAATATAGGTTTACATTTAAAATCAAATATTTTATAAAAGATATTCTAACCCTAACATTATATTAATTGTACAATGGTAAAAATCGGCATGCATGTTAAACAAGATATTGCAGGGAGTTTATGATGCAGATAGACATTTCTTGCCACATGCTGCCACCCTGTGGTTGTTTATGCCATTGCAATTGATTTAGTTTTTTTTTATTTTGTAAATGCAGATATAATGACTGAAAGTTGTTATTTTTGGGGTTTTATTTTAGTTTTATAGTGATTTGTGTTAACTGTTTTCATAAAATAGACAGTCGATAAAGCCATGTGATTGGTTTGACCACTAATGCTACTGGGGCCAATGATTTGTGTCTGGATGTACCATGGCAAAAGGCCCTGAGTTATGGGGGGTAGTGTTATTACCTTTGGGGCCAGTGACAAGGGTTCAGCACTTAACACAAGTGTTACATGTTATTTTTTTTACTCATGACTGTGATAATCCAGGATAATCCAGAAAAAGGTTTTTAGTCCATACATATTACACATAACAATATGGTGTTGATATCACACAGGTTGAGGATTGGTCTCTTAAACGATAACATTTCCAATGGACAACCAAATACAGAAATAATACAATTACATTTTTTACTTTTAAAATATTGTTGTTAAATGCCAGATTTATTGGTAACTACCTATGATGCAAATCTTATATTTGGACCAGAGGACCAGATGTGATTGGACAAGTAGTCACACAGATGTACAGTAGTATCAGAACTTAATTGGAAAGTGGAAGAGGGGGTTGTTACAGTATGTCCCCACCAATGAAACCAAAGCTACACGCAATGCCTACCCCATGCTGAATGAAGTGATTCTGATTGGTTCCTGATATTTTTTGTGAATTGATAATGAACGTCAATGGCTTATAGCCAAACACAATTTGTCTGTTCTTTTTTTCCCAAGACAGCCTGACAGTTTTTTTTCTTCTCAGAAACCGTACTAGAAGACATGGGAAATTAGGTCTGGAAAAATTATGTAGGCCAACCATTTTGGGGAAATCCACAAACAACATCACAACTCCACAACTCACAACCACAAACCTCACTCCAGACAGCAGTGACCTTGAACAACAGGGCTATAGTTGGATCACAACAAAATTACTGTCAACTACTGCCCTTTGTCTTTCTCTAACTGGACTACTGCCTTTTATCTGGGGGCACCACTAGAAACATTGGTTATTATGACAACCAGTGTTGGGCAGTGTTAGACTGCACATTGAAGATAACTTCCTTGCAATAGTGTGATGCATTTGATGCATCAGTGGTGGTGCCATAATTAAAAAATGTCCACAATGGACACATCACAGCAAACAGTCATACAGAAGAAGGTTGGATAATTTATTATAGGCCTTTTTGTACATTAAAAAGTACCTCTTGTGTAGTTAAACTACATTTTTTGTCACTTAGCTAGCTATATTTGGTCTTCAGGTAGCTTTGGTGTATAAAGCTTCATCTGATTAGGAGTAGCTTGGTTAACTACATTTTCTGAGTAGCTTGCCCAACACGGTTGACAACATTGTTTATATTATTAAAATAAGGTCCTGGATTCGCCTCTTTTTCATCCCTAAAATTAGGTGCATTTAACATGAACTGATTTTATCAAGCCAGCTGAAGACACCAGCAGCCAGCAACAGCCCTTTCATACTGTATGCCCATGCCATTGGTTGCTTTCATCATAGTGGTTTCCATCTCAAGGGACAGCACTGTAACACTGGTTGAACACTTGTTTCACAATGACTTTTTAACACAAAAGTCATTGCTCAAAAGTGTTTTTTGTGCACATACGCTGTTAGTGTCTGTACACTACAGATCAGTGTTTTAAATATATCTATCTATCTATCTATCTATCTGTCTGTTTGTCTATCTATCTAAATGTGTTCAGATTATTTTATTTTATTACATTGTTTTACAGTGAGACAGACTCTACTTGAGTGTAAGGCTGGTGGCATAGTGGTGCATCAGTGGTCCTTGCACACTAGAGGTGCCGTTCAACAACCAGAGGGTAGCAGGCTCCACCTGACCTGACCCCATCAAAGTGTCCTTTAGCAAGATACTGAACCCCAAATTGCTCCGGCTACCGGTGTGTGAATGGGTGAATATGAGGATACATTGTCAAGCACTTCGAGTGCTCGTAGGAGTAGAAAAGCACTATACAGTATACTACAGTATACGTACATGCAGTCCATTTACTTAAACATGCCATGCGTGTGGTGTCATTGCACACTTAATGTGCCATGCATGTGATAGGACTTTGGTCATGTAGAGGGGGCTTTTGGGTGATTTAGGATTATGTTGCTTAAAGAGGGGCTAAGCAACGTTCTGTTTTTCTCTCTCACAAGCTCCCTCTAAAGACCGTTGTATTGCATTGTAGTGCACTGCATTCAATTGGAGGTGGTCCGCGCTGCTGAACATTGCAAGTGCTGTATCTACTGCTATGGGCCACAGTGGCGCATTCCACACCGTTCGTTCGCCATGTAATGACTCATTTTAGCATCCTAAACAGTATGAAACGGATTAATTAAATGAAAAATGTTGCATAGTGGGCCTTTAGAGGAACACACCACCGTTTTTTCATACTGAACCATGTCCTCCCTGGTTGTAGACGAGTTGATACATACCTCTCTCGTCTTTGTGCGTGCTCTCAGTCATGAAACTACTCACAAAACTGTATAACCGCTTCTAACTTTACCCCTATTTGGATCCTAATGAAAGTAATGAGCTATGCTAAATGCTAGCAAAGTACCGCCGTGCGCCAGAGTAACTAAGTACACAAAATACAACGTGTCAGTTTTCTAAGCGGATAAAAAGGATAACTATAATGTATGGCGTAATTGCCGTTGGCGCAGTAATATAATCACGCCTGAAAAATCCACCAACACCACCAGTAGAGATTCGGAAGAACTGGCGTGTTTGCTCCAAACATTTTACAGAGAAGGACTATACCTCCACAGGATTGCGCCTAAAGGATGCAGCTACACCGACGTCACTGAAATCGAGGACACAGCAAAGTGAGTCATCACCCGATGCTGTACGTGTTCTCTTGCATGGTAACGTTATCTGGTTTGTCTTGAAGTAGCAATAGCATAAGCTGTCCAATTTGAGTGGAGTTCAACTTGGTTAGCACGACAAACAAATCAGTGCGCCTCAGAGAGAGACTGGCAATAAGAAATTACTGTTTTTATTTGCATGACGATCGAGCACAGAAATAACAATGAAGTGGCCAAACGTTATAAGAATGAACACTGATAGTTTGATTTGCATGACGATTGAGCTAAGAAATAACAATGAGGAGCTGTAGCTGAACTCGGTGTGTGTCGCTTCCTCCAATTAACTTTGTCATGTCGAAAGAAAAAGTTCACAACTACCGGGTGAATCATCGCTGCAAATGTTTCAGTTGCCGCAACACAGGCGATTAGTCCAGGATCTTCTGGAACTACATTGACACCCACCATCGATGGTAAAACTTGGTCCCATTCTGAACAGCACAGGCTCTCAATTTCCATGTTCTCTCACCAGCTCCGGCTTGCTCTGCTATCTGCTATCATATCTTTCTACCCTCTCACAGTCCATAGCAGCTAGTTCATCCTCCGTGTACTAGGGTTCAAACAGACATGGCTCTGGGTATGCTACAAACCAGTCATCATCGTCTACAAATACAAATATCGTCTACAGTACAATGATATTACTGTGCCGACGGCAAAGTGCTCCCAAGTATAATTCCGCCATACATTATAGTTATCCTTTTTATCCGCTTAGAAAACTGACACGTTTAGCAAAGTTCCGCTGCACGCCAGTGCGGCTGAGAGCACGCACAAAGACGAGAGAGGTATGTATCAACTCGTCTACGAGCAGGGAAGAACATATGAAAGTATGAAAAAACAGTGGCGTGTTCCTTTAACAACTCCATAGCGACTTCTTGTGTTAAGATGGAAACATCAGCTCTGTGGTGTTCATGAACAGAATGACTCTCTTTTCTTTCATTCTTTCTGTCTCTATCTCTCTCTCTCTCACACACAAACACACACACACACCCAGTCACGCAGAGAGATAGAGAATTACTCTTTTGAGTAAATACATCAGCCCTAGATTTGTAATTTAGAGATAAGAGAAAAAATTATATTTTATTTTAAAAACACAAAAAGTCAATTACAGTAGGATATATATATATATATATATATATATATATATATATATTATAATTGAAATACTTTTTTATTGTCTCCTTACATTGCATGTAATGCATATGTCTCTTAAATTGTATTTCAGGTGGACTTAAGGTGAGTAAACATCTTTGACATTCCTTTCATAGATTCTAATATAATGTATGGTACTATGTGGCAATTATTTGAATCCCAATCCCCCCCTACTGTGAGCCCTGAACCCTCAAAGCCTGTGTAGCATAAATCAGCCAATCATGGGGAGGTATCTGGCAAAAACAGCCAATCATGGGGATGTTTCTCCCATAAATCAGCCAATCGTGGGGATGTATCTCCCATAAATCTGCCAAACGTGGGGATGTATCTACCATAAATCAGTCAGTCATGGGGATAATGATGGAACAGATGATGGAACAATGATGGAACAGATTTACACCAGTTAAGGGTTCAAGGTTTAGAGTTTAGGACGGACACTGAGGCAAATATTTGATTATTTAACTGATTCTTCTCTTGCTAAAACTAAATTGTTTAACCTTTACATTATTAATGTCTGATTTAGGTAACTGGACCATGGGGAGACAGAGTAAGTTTTTTTTTCTTCCTTTGTACTTTTCTTTATTTTACTAACGATCATAGCCAAATTGAGATTAAACAAAGGGTGAGAGAGAGAAGGAGGGAGGGAGGGAGGGAGGTAGGGGGGTATATGTCTTGCAGTTTTTTGTAAGTTTTTCTCAGTTCGAATTGATTGGTTGATTTCTTGAACCATCATTAAAATTGTTTCTTAAGTTATTCAAGTTCTTCAAACAATGAGTTTAAATTTAATGAGTGCAAAACGTTCAGATGCCCAGTTTATTTCTGAAAAGCAAATATTTACATCAATGGAACTATGCTATTATAGTTTATAAATGAGGTTAGCTCTCCAGAAACTGAGTCACAGCACCTGGTTAAGTCCACATGTGTTTCCTTTATTTTTCTTCAGCCCATTGTCTGTTAGAGAACTCTAGGGATGTAGCTTCCTAATACTGCACCCTAGTGGCAGCTCCATAAATGCAGGAGACAACATATGCCATCAGAGTCCTTGTTTTGTTGTTTGAGGCCTCTGGGCCACTGCGCTTTCGGTTAACCATTCCATCGCTTTCAACACAACCCTACACACCAGCGCCAACCTTTGCCACTGCAACCTGTTCAGTTTGATTTTAGTCTGATTTATCAGAACCGTTCCATACAGTCCAGTGGTGTATATAATCCACTGGTGATCCCACAGGCTACTGAGCTGAATTCATGCTCACTGTGTGTCACTGCTGCGTGGAAACAAATTGTCAAATTCAAATACTCCACACTGCTGTTCGAACTGGTGGAACCGTTAGACCTTCAGTTTAACCAGTAAGCCACGACTGCCCCTGTGGCTCCCCTTGACTCCCATACCCCCAATTCCCCCCCCAATCACCACCACCACTGCCACTACCATGATACCCCTGCCTTTCACTGGATACCCACTCACCTGGCCACTAGTAACCTAGTAACAAGTTACCAAGTAACTACTGTATATTATGTATGTGGCAATAAACATTTCCTTGCATCCTTATAGGGCATTATACAGCATATGCATGCTCTATAAACGTACAGTGTTGATGTTTTACATGTGTTACATTGTGTTACATTGTGTTACCACATAACAGTACACAGGGCTGCCAACTCACACGCATTGAGCGTGAGACACATGCTTTTGACTGTCTTCACACATTACTGTACATTTACATTGCGTTACATTGTGTTAACACATTACATGTGTTACATTGTGTTGTGTAACCACATTACATGTGTTACATTGTGTTACATTGTGTTAACACATTAGGTGTTACATTGTTTTATTTTGTGTTAATACATTACCGTACATGTGTTACGTTGTGTTACATTATGTTAACACATTACATGTGTTACATTGTTTTACATCATGTTAACACATTAATTTACATGTGTTACATTTTGTTACATTGTGTTTACACATTACATTCCGTTACATTGTGTACATCTTTTTGCCCGGTTCAGGGACCAAAAGGCCCACGTGGTGATGATGGCAGACCAGGTGACCCGGGCCCCGAAGGACCTCGTGGACCCCCTGGACCACCTGGGCTTGGTGCGGTATGTTACACACACACACACACACACACACACACACAGCTTTAGAGTTTTGTTAAATTAGGCTTTTTATTACTGCATCACGCATACAGTATAATAAGTCATGCCATATACTGTAATGCCAATAAACTGCCAAGCTGCATGGTACTATGGCTTTCAGTAGAATTGCCCATACTGTATATATGTATTTAAATGCCAACTATTGTACTAGGCATTTCCCTTTACTTCTTGCAGAACTTCTTGGCCCAGTATGAAAGTGAGTATGTTGGCGTCTACTTTGGTGGCAAAGATGGCGGTGGAAAAGACTACGGTGGTGGAAAGACAGGCGGAGGAGGGGTAGGGAGCTTCCAGTCTCTTCTCTCCTTTTTGTAAGACTGCACTATACTATTCAAACAGTATTTAAACTTAGACAGGTACAACATCTCTAAACTAATACCCACTGGAGACATTGAGAATGGGCTTGAGCCATGTCTTAGGACCTCTTTAGCTTCTAAGTGTGTTTGGCTTGGTAGCTGGCCTTGGTCCTGGAATACAATGTGTGGGTGTGTGTGCGTGCGTGTGTGTGTGTGTGTTGTGCGTGCATGTGTGTACTACAATGTGTCTGTGCAGTGTGGCTAAAATGAATCTGTCCAATAAAACATTGTACACTATGTGCTGAAATGTACTGATTATTGCAGACATGCTGTTTGTATCCTCTCTCAATCAAACTTTTTTCCGCCAATCCCCCCCCCCCCCCCCCCAAAAAAACCCTGACCTCTGACCCTTCACCACCCACCAGAGTGGTTCTCCCGGTCCACCAGGTCCCCCTGGTCCACATGGTCTACCCGGTGACGAGGTACAGATTTTCCTGTTCTGTTTCTGAACTGATTTGGTTTTAACACCTGTGAAAATGTCTAAAGTATGTATGTATTGCCAAGTAAGCTTCACTACCAGAGGTGTCAAACTCATTTTTATTATCATGGGCCACATTAAGATTAGGCTTTTCCTTTTGCAAGCTATCTGGTGTTTCTGACAATGACCAGAACAGTACTAATGCGTCTGTGTACTGATTTTCTCACCACTTAATTTTGTCTTCCCTTACTGTTGGAAAGCATGATAGATCCTCTACTTTAGTCAGTTGGATTCAATAGTGGCAAGCCAATGCATCCTGTGCTGCCTATTATAGACTTTTTATTTTGAGAATCATTCAAATTACATTTATTTTTTTACAACAAAAACCAGGGTATATGCATAACCGACACTTCTCTATAAATCAATTTACACTTGTTTCTTATGGTCAAGTCTCACATAGAGCAACTTAAGTACTGTGCGATATGTTAGGTACCTTGCTCAAATGCTGAATGTTATTCAATTCTACAATTTTTAGGGTAGAAAAGGAAGTAAATTAATTTGAAAGAGTAATGACATATTGTAGGAGTGGAGTTTATGCATGGCAGCCCCCTCCACTGGTGTGTGATTGGGTGAATGCCATAAGCAGGTGGCGTGTGTATATGCAGCGGCCTCTGGTTCTCCTGACCATGAGCATCACGTGTGGGATTGCTAGAAACTTAATTTCGATTTATCTGTATGTCCTGTATATGTAGAGAAATTGACAATGAAGTTGTTGTTGTTATTATTTTTATTGTTGTTGCTCTAATACCTCAGGGTCCCAGAGGCCCTGATGGCCATCCAGGAGCTGCTGGCTTTTCAGGGGAACGTGGTCGTCCGGTAAGAGACCTCTGCTGTGTCTCAGTCTCTGGAATGGCTGCTGTAAACTCATTATGTATTTGGAATATATATTTTTCCATTAGGTTTGTTTTATGAAGGCTAATAGTTTTATGTTTATTCACTGTTAAACATGTCAACTTTC
>JAGFZM010000131.1:85009-103218 GCA_017657215.1 Limnothrissa miodon | reverse complement strand
ACACACACACACACACACACACACACACACACACACACACACACACATGCTCACATGCACACACAGGCAGAGAGAGAGTTAACCAGAGAGAGAGTGTTAATCAGGCTTAGATTCTGTCAACATACCAAGTGGACACTACATATTCATTTTATATAAAAACATCAAGATGCCTAAACTGTGTTTTTTAATAGAAACAAGCAAATACTGTATCTTCGCCTCTTTTCTCTCAATGACTTCCCTTTCTCTCTCTCTTTCAGGGGGGTCAAGGGGCCCCTGGGTTGTCTGGTGGTAAGGGTGAACGTGGTGACCAGGTGAGTTGCACCAGTGTGTATATGATGTGTGTTTATGGTGAATGTCCATTCCCTGAAGAGTAATAAACAATATGTGTCTTAGTATCTCAGTATCTACAGACAAATTGGCAGTATACTGTAGAAATACAGTATCTTCGCTCTATGACAATATCCCATAACATGTCATCTGAATTTGGTCTATGTCATGTAGCAGACTGTTCATTTTAGCCTAACTCTGTAATTAGTACATTCATTTAGCCAACAAATTTATCCAGGCAGGCAATAAAGCAACCTTGACCTTGGTTGTTTAATAAAATGTTAATCTCAAATCTCCACAGGGTGAGCCAGGGGGACCAGGCCTCCCGGGACTTGGAGGGCCAAGAGTAAGTATCAATGATCAGCTATACTGTACACTGTAGTACCTGGGAATTTGCTGAAAGAGCTGAAAAGCATAATGTTTTATGTTCAGTCTTATATTCACATTCCAAAGACTTTGATTCGAAATGATTTATTTTTGAATGTTCTCCTTTACATAAAAGACACACCTTACGCCACCTTTTATAATTAATATTAGCTGATAATTAAATTAGCTGAAATTATTTATTTTTCATATTTCCCCTGCTGCTACCAATGTTAAAATAAACACAAAGAATTATAATAATTGAAATGTAAGGGAAAGAGACACAGTGGAAAGCATCATGTTTAAATCCTGATTCTCTGTAACTCAGGGGGAAAATGGACCTCCTGGATCAGAAGGACCACGTGGTGTGCCTGGTCCAGCCGGCTCAAAAGGACGTGATGCTGAACCAGGGGATAACGGTGACAAGGTACCACAGTCTACACACATACATACATACATACACACACACACACACACATACATACATACATATACACATACATACATACAAACACACACACACACACACACACATACATACATACACACACACACACATACATACATACATACATACATATACACATATACACAGATATACACCCCCCCCTAACGATCCACCTCGCTTTAACTCTGCCCGCCCACCCCATCCCAGGGACCCCCAGGCCCATTCGGCTTAGCAGGTCCACCAGGGCTGCCTGGGCTTCAGGGGATGCCGGGGGAGGACGGAGGCAAAGGTGGACAAGGTCTGAGAGGCGCCAGGGTGAGTACTGTTCATCGTTTTTGAGACTGAACTGCTAATTATCTCATTTTATATAGCGCCTTTCAAAATTCCCAAGGTCGCTTTAATAAAACATGTACTATAGGTATGCATGTATGTATGTGTCAGTGTGTAGGAAGGGGGGGGGGGGTGAGGGAGACTGGAGACCTCTGTAAAGAGATGTTCTTTAAGATACTTCTTAATAGCAAATATCAGTCAGAAAGCAGTTCTTATTTCAGAGTTAAGAAGCCTTCCCTAGAAGAAGAAGGTCCAATTTTTTCAAAGGTCCCAAAGTATATTTGATAAATGTAATACATTTTTATCTAGAAGTGGTCATTTAAATTCATCATAAGCTCAGTGCAACAAACGCCACATAAATATTTGCCTTCTGTCAATCACACAATCACCATCTTTAAGAAACTGCATTTTAGGCTTGCTCAGAGGTACAAACAGATTTTGCGATTAAATTGAATAGTAAAAAAACTGTGCTTCTCTCACCAGATATAGTCAACAGGTTCTTATTTGTTTGTTGTCACTAAGAGGGATCCTAACAACGAGTTCTTTTTTGTTTGTCATCACTAAGGGGGATCCGGGACCAAAGGGGAAAGATGGCAATCAAGGGAAACAAGGCCCTCCCGGTAAGGTTGGCTTCATTGGTGGGCCAGGTCCCAATGGGCCACCAGGCAGTAAGGTTAGTTCAACATTTACATACAGCAAAACACATAACTTTAGTCTCCCCTAATGGTAAATATGTATAAATAAAATAATCATAATACTAATTTGTAGGTACTGTATATTGAGATCTCAAGAAAATAAAAAAGGCCTAGAACACTAAAACAACCAGACACAAGAACAGCTTCTTTCCCACTGCCATCACCCTCCTGAACTGTAGTTAGCTGCCCGGTCTCCAACTCGAAACCCTGACTGTTTGTGGCCAACATGTGTGCATTCGTTAGCACAGCTGTAGCTCACCCACACCGATTTTTGTCTGTCACAGGGTGAAGATGGTCCAGGCGGAGAAATGGGGGAACCTGGTCCTCCTGGTCGAGCTGTGAGTTAGCCTGGCATCGTACTGTAGTCTCTGACACAGGCCCTTCAGCCACTTTTCGTTTTTGGGCAGCAGTGATCTGCATACACACACAATACAATACAATACAATACAATACAGTTCAGTGCAATACAATACAATACAGTTCAGTGCAATACAACACAATTCAATGCAATACTACAACACTTATTCTTCAGGTAGTTCTTAACAGATGCTTGTTATGCTGTGTCAGCCTGTAACAGCTGTGTTGTGATTTCAGTTACTAGTACACACACTGAACCCCCCCTCCACACACACACACACACACACACACACACACACACACATACACACACAGAACTAAGAAAAAAAGAAAAAAGTAATTGAATTGTCATGTGCAATGAAATTAATTTGAACCAATGCCATGTGCCGCTATAGCACATGTAAATAGAAACCTAACAAGGTCTTAATCTCTTTAAAATCTAACAGGGCAGGGCTGGTGACCGAGGATCTCCAGGACTTCCAGGCTTCCGTGGTACACCCGTGAGTTTCACAGTTGTAAATGTTTGAATTAAATGTTTGAATGAAATTGTCTTGTATGTGAGTGTATTAAATATTGTTATGAAAATTAATAAAAAATAATAATGTAAATGAACAGATATTTAATAAGAACTAAACTGTGTATTTTAAATGTGTAACTTGTCACTCTACTCTGCATCTCCAGGGAGGGAACGGTGAACCTGGACCCAAGGGGGGGCCGGGAGAGAAGGGGGCCAATGGCGACCCTGGTCACAGGGGGGAACAAGGCGACGATGGAGAGCCTGGCCCTCAGGTTTGTAGCCCAACCAATAATTAATGAATGAGAGGTATGTGGCCCAACTCATCATTAATAAATGAGAGGTATGTAGCCCAACTAATCGTCTATAGAGAGATACAGTATTAGTGAGGAGATATCTGGATGGCACTCCGGAAAAAGAGGTGGCAACCCTAGGATTCTTGAGCCCCATTTTCCATCACATTTACAATTACTTATAGTGAATTAGTCTTCTTGTGCAATAATTAGCTAGCATCATGACAAGAAATATGTACTGTAGTGGGTGTATTGTAAAAGCCTTTTCTTGTAGTTCATGATGACACACTGTAAATGCCTTTTAATTGCTAGTACTATGACCTCTTCATAATCAGTGAGGGGGGGTTAATAATCAGTAAGTTAGGGGTTCTTACACATATGTTACAGGTAAAAGCTGTGTGTGTGTGTGTGTGTGTGTGTGTGTGTGTGTGTGTTTACGCATGTGTGTGTCTCTTGATTCCTCTAGGGTCCACCTGGTTTTATGGGGCCCAAAGGATCAAGAGGCCCTGCCGGTCCTCTTGTAAGAACCCTATTACTCCATTAAACATGAATGAAGGAGACACTAGTAGTTTCCCATTTACACTAATCTAAAACAAATGTGTTTTATTCACACTCCTCAGGGTCCCCCAGGTTTCCCTGGTGGCATAGGAAGACCTGGATTACAGGGCAGTCAAGTAAGTGCTTTTACCCAGTTGCTATACAATCATAGACTGTATTTCTTCAAACTGGCCACCAGTCAGTTGTTTGGGATGTGGACTGTGCCCTGTTTAATTGTATTATAACAACAACAACAACAACAACAACAACCACCACCACAACAACAATAACAATGGTGACTACAACTGTAACAGACAATGGGACTGGAGATTAAAGGGATGGTTCGGTTTTTAACACATTGAGCCCCTTTCACAGGTTGTCTAAAATGCAATAAAGTGGTTGACACCAAAATCTTGATGATTGCTCCTGTCTCGGTTATTTGGGAAATATAGAATCGCCTCTGCCTGCCTCTAAAATGGCTAGCAATGGGCATTTGTTGTTTCTATCATTTAAACACTGGTTTTAAAAAAGTGCTACTCATGGAGTGATTAGTGTCGTTTGGTGATGCTCCAACCCAAGTATTGTAGCAAAATACAGTTTCTGTCGTGTTTTATTTACCATTTTGTAAGTCACATAGGGATCTATTTGCTCCTTCATATAAACAAACTGCCAAATAAAACATGGCGGAAGCTTTATTTCGCTATGATCCATGTTTTGGAACATCATCGAGCACCACTAACCACTTGGTGAGTAGCATTTTTTTAAAACCAATGTTTTAAGGATAGAAACAACACATTGCTAGCCATTTTGAAGGCAGGCAGAGGCGATTCTACATTTCCCAAATAGCCGAGGCAGAAGCAATCGTCAAAATTTCGATGTCAACCACTTTATTGCATTTTAGACAACCTGTGAAAGGGGCTCAATGTGTTAAAAACCGAACTATCCCATTAAGTAGAATCAACTGAATTTCCAATTTCCCGTTAGAACTGATGAAACTTTTAGGATAAAAAGTGACAAAATTATAAAGCTCCACTTATAGGCATATCCAGTAGCCTACAGTATAACTGAACACAACTGAACATACCACTGTTCATTCTGAATTACATGCATTGTTGTCTGATAGGGCACCCATGGAGATGCTGGTGACCCAGGAGATGATGGTGTCATTGGGCCCAAAGGCGAACCAGGCCTGCAGGGTCCACCTGGAAGTCAAGGACAGCGTGGTCCCGCTGGGCCAGGGGGAGCCCCCGGAGAGAAAGGACCAGGTGGTGAAAAAGGGCCACAGGTGAGTGCCTCAGTGATTGGCTAATTCTGAATGGCATATTTGAATGAATGGCTATTTTTACGTGCCACATGTCCATCTTACTTTATATTTTTTTCCATAATAATAAAATATATAAAGTAAACAATATGTATGTGTGTTTGTGTGTGTGTGTGAAAGAGAAAAGAGAGAGAGAGAGAGCGAGCAGACAGAGACAGAGAGAGAGCACTGAGGTCATTCTAAGTCTGAAAGAGAGTACTGAGGTTATTCTGAGTCTGATTCAAAGATATATATTCTCCTGGAGAACCCAGACTAACTGTTCTGATCTGCTCTGACTTTCTGCCATAGGGCATTTCTGGAAAAATAGGTCCTGCTGGCCTACTTGGGGGGCCAGGCCCAATGGGTTTACCAGGACCTAAAGGGGGAAAAGGAAATCCAGGTTTCAGAGGAAGACCGGTAAGTGAGAGAGAGAGAAAGTTTACTGGTGTCTATTGCACCGCCTTCTTGTATGAGCAAAAGTTTAGCTGAGGGTAACAGTGAAAGTCCTCAAAGAGAGAAAAAAACATAGTTGACAGGGAGCCATATTATATAGTTATAGTTTTTACTATTTACAACCTGTCAAGAGACTTTTTAAGTCCCACTTCATAAGAACATAACAACAGCAATATATATATATACAGTATATATATATGTATGTATATATATATATATATATATATATATATATATATATATATATACATACATACATATATTGAATACATGAAATTAATGAAATGGAGAAACACTAAGGGCGTATGTGCAACTTTGCTGATTATCTTCCCCCAAAATTATTATTATTATTATTATTATTATTATTATTATTATTATTATTGTTACATACTACTACTACCAATAATAATAATAATGTATCTGTCTCTTCCTTTCTAGGGAGAGTTGGGTCCTGCTGGACCTGATGGTGATGGAGGTGGGCCAGGTCCAGATGGGCGGCAAGGACCCAATGGACCTGCCGGTTCCGCAGGACGTCCTGGTCCAGATGTAAGAGACAGTGCAGGACTACTAGCATATGTGCATGTGTGTGTGTGTGTGTGTGTGTGTGTCTGACTAGATGTGATCTCTGTTTCTAAAGGGTAAACCTGGTCCTGAAGGGCTTGATGGACCGGACGGGCTACCAGGCCGAAAGGTAGGATTCGAGGATTCAAGGAATTTATTGTCACATACTTTTTCAAATGGTTTAAAAATGTATTGAAATTTTGGATGTTGTCTGTCTATTGTGCATAAAAAAGGTAACCACTCATCCTTCTTTATTTACACACATACACTCACACACTTAACTGAACTCGACTGAATTCAAACAAAAAATCCAATATCCAAGCCCTTGCCATCATTTTTTTGTCTTCTGTCCCCAGGGCGAGCGTGGTCACAACGGTCCCCAGGGAGAAAATGGCCGTCCAGGATCCCCAGGAGAACCGGGACCCCCTGGTAATATGGGCCGACCTGGAGACACCGGAGACACTGTAGGTTATGAGATTTGTGTGTGTGTGTGCGGTTTGTGTGTGTGTGTGTGTGTGTGTGTGTGTCTGGAGACACTGTAGGTTCTGAGATTTGTGTGTGTGTTCTCTAGAAGCTGAGATTTGTTTATAACAATCTGTATTCTGTATAAACAAAGAGGAAAGAGGAAAATGAATGCAAACACTCTTGTTTGTGTGTGTGTGTGTGTGTGTGTGTGTGTGTGTGTGTGAAAGTGGCCTTAACGTGCATAAGTTGAAGGGTTGCCCCCCCACACACACACACAGTGACACTGACCAGTTACAGAGGGCCTCAAACATACACACACTTGCCTTTTCTTGTGTTTGTCGTCCTTAGGGCCCCACAGGTAATCCCGGCCCTGCCGGGGAAAATGGGAAACCTGGAGGACAGGTGCGTGTCTGTCTCAGAGGTGTTTTTAAAAAATTTTTTAGATTTACCAATGTTTCACTCATATGTCATTGGGGAGCACAAAGATCTAGGGCCCGATTTGCAAATTTAATCGTGCATAGTTTGAAGAACGCTATATTGCCTGTAGGAAAAGTGGACATCGCGCCAGGCGCATAGTTCAAATGGGTTGTCTTAAAATGAGCATAGCATGTTACAAACCAATATCAGTTCACAGTCTCATTCCCTTTAAAAGTCCGGCGCACGGTACATTCCATGTTCCATGGCGTATTATGTATTATGATGGTGGATAATGCTTGGCGAAATGTTTAAATGTGCAGAAAATGTGCACGAGGTCAAGGCATGGGAGATTTACAGTATATATAACCAAAATATTAACTTAAATGATGTTCTGGTGGTGTAGTCTAATATGTACAGTCTTGTTTCTTGACAATCTGGCTTGAAAGGTGTATTTACATCCCTATGTGTTCGCCACTGGTCAAATAGCCCGTCAGTTACTTATAATTCTCAGTGCTTACTGCAATCAACTAAGGTATGCAAATATTATATATTTTAATAAGCATGGTGTGATGTATGTGATGTACATTTGAATATAATATTTCGAGGACTGGGCTGCTGCTTGCTCCTGCTGATGAAAGAAGCAGCCTGTGCCTGCACTCTTCCATATCCCAAAGCACTAAGCGCCCGTAAAACAGCCTTTGAACAATGCGCGAATGATTCCTGACCGGGTTTTTTCTAGTCAGTGGCGAATTCACTTTTACTCTTTGTAAAATAGCAAATTTGCGCTATGCGCCACATTTACATTTCTGACGGAAAAAAGAACGATGCGCTAGCACAAAATAGCAGTGATAGGTTGCACAAGTCAAGTCGCGAAAGCACTGTGTACCGTGTGCATTATCGGGCCCCTATTGTCTTATGTACACCCACCAAGTTTCATGGCTGTAGACAGCATTTTTTATTGAGCAACATGAAACGATGCAAACATGCAGCAGACCAACCTTTTTCTGTGTAAGCATTTGCACATATTTCCCTGTTCTTGAAAAGGTCTTAGGGAAATAAATGTATATTTTTGGGATAAATAAACAAACAAAGAAACATAGAGCATAAATAATACATACCGTCAGAAATTCTACGAGAGTTAGCGTTAACAAAAATTTGTATGACATGAATGATTATATTGAACTTTGACTGGATTTTCTCTATAGTGCATAAAATAATATTACAAATATTTGAATACTGTGCTCATGTTCTGTTGCATAACATGCATTTTTTATAGTATTTTATACTGTGCATTGCCTTGGCCAGAACCCATAAACAAAACAAACATAACAGAAATGTCATACATGTAAATTAATTACATTTATAATGTCTTGGTTTATATATTGGTTGTTAAAAGTGAAAATGGTGCCCCCTTGCAGGGTCCTCGAGGTCCTCAGGGGCCGAAGGGTAGTCGAGGCTGGCCAGGACGGAAGGGTATCAAAGGGCACAGGGGAATGCCAGGGGCACTCGGAATTCTCGGGATTCCTGTAAGGATGACAATGGACTTACTTTTAATGAAGGCAAAATGCATCCAAATCAGTCTGTTCTTCTCTGTTAATTTTGGCAGATAATTTGCATTAAATGTAGTTATTCATTATTACTGTAAGTCAATGTATGCCAATTAAGCCTGAGTGTGCCACGCAAAGGGACTACGGGGCACGATTAGGATTTAGCCTTTGAATCCAACCTTAGTGCATGACCTTAGCAGGGCCAGGAAAGGTCTGGTGTGCATTAAACCTTGCAATTTCTATGTTCAACTTGCATAATTTTGCTCAGTGTTTTGTTTTACTTGGCAGGGCAGTCGCGGAGATGCAGGACCTCCTGGAAATCCTGGGCCAGCCGGACCTAAAGTGAGTTAACACTTCAGAGTCCAAGGTCTTTCAGCCAGTTTAAGACATTCTGGTACACTATACTGGTCTTTCAGTCAGTTTAAGACATTCTGGTACGTTTTTAAGAATTTCATCTAACATAAAAACGTCCATGCAAAAGTGATGCATATGGTTATAATCAGGAAGTGAGTGTGAAGTTATGGGGTGCAGATTGTAAAAATTCGGTTTCAGTTTTTTAGCCGATATATTTTCAACATTTAGCTCACTTTCATTTAGTATAAATTCTAAATCTAAATGTTAAATCTAAATCTAAATGGTAAATGTTAAATCTAAATATTAAATGTTAAATCTAAATGTTAAATGTTAAATGCTAAATCTAAATATTAAGTGTTAAATCTAAATCTAAATGTTAAATTTATATCTAAATGTTAAATCTAAATCAAAATGTTAAATGTTAAATCTAAATGTTATATCTAAATCTAAATGTTAAATGTTAAATCTAAATGTTAAATGATAAATCTAAATGTTTAATCTAAATCTAAATGTTAAATGTTAAATCTAAATGTTAAATCTAAATCTAAATGTTAAATCTAAATGTTAAATGTTAAATCTAAATCTAAATCTTAGACCCCGTTTACACATATACGTTTTCTCTTAAAAACGGACACTTTCCCCTTCGTTTGCGCCTTTCATTTACACACAAACGGCGGTGTAACCTCTGAAAACGATTCTTTCTAAAAACTCCAGCAAAAGTGGAGATTTTGGAAAACTCTGTATTCACGTTTGCGTGTAAACTGCGAAAAACAGATGAAACTTAGTTTTTGGGTCTGACCTGGGTGGACTGCTGTCTGGTGGGAGAACTTTGAAAATGAGGTGGTTGTCCCGGAGGAATGGCGTGAGGCTTCTGATTGGCTTGTATGGCTTTCTCCTTCTTCCTACACTGCAGCCCACAGGCTTAACGTAGGTATGACGGCTCTCGCAATTTAACATTTAACATTTATATTTAGATTTAACATTTAGATTAAGAATTTATATATACTATTTAACATGTGAGGAAAATGCGCTAGATGTGAGGAAAGTGAGCTAAATGTTGAAAATATATCAGCTAAAAAACTGAAACCAAATTTTTACAATCTGCACCCCATATGAAGTGAATGTAAAGAAATTAGTTTTTATTTAAATAAAGTGTAAACACAATATCACAAAATCTTATTTTCAAAGGAACCAGACCTGCCATCAACACAAGTGACACGCTACTACTAAGGAGTGGTTCCCAACACCTCTATAAACTAGATAGAATTGGATTAAATTAGATTATTTATCACAAAGAAAGAAGCGTGTAATAAATTGTACAAGATAACGTGGAATGACTTGTAACAGCTGGTTGTTTCGCACTATTGACACTTTTATTTCAGAGCTGTACTCTAATTTTGTAATTCAAAAGCAAGGTGAAGATGGACAGTTTAAATAGCTTAATATAACATTAACACACGCACAGTGGTTGTTGCTATGTTTCCCTTATTTGTATCCCCATCTAATCAATGAACATCACAAAATATTAGACCTAAAAATCTGCTGTGGTGTTCTCTCTTTCAATTCCTCACACTTGCACACAAATCACACTTTTTTTTTTACTCATGTTTTAGATTTTGTAGGAAGTGCCTACAAAACATACATTTATAATGTTTATGTGTACAGTAAGTGACCATGGTTTGCCCTTTACCTTTATTTGTAGGCTAGGCTACACAAGCCATCTATTTTTAACAAAGGCTATAATAGATATCTAAGCTATGTAGTTTTATACTGCACACATTCCCAAAATTATATGGACTTCACTTCTATTTGTAGATGTGCATACTGGTGTTCATCCTATGTTGATGCACCATCAATTTTGGAATTGCCATCTGTGAGACTGCAAATTTGCAACCTTACATGACCCTAGGCAGTTGAGGTAACCTCTTGAGCTGTGAATCTGCCGAAGGTTTCTTCTTAGACTACAACAGGAAGTTTTTCCTTGCCCCTATTGCCCATAGGGGCTCTCTGCTGACTTTTGTGTAATACACTGTTTAAATGAAATTGAATTGAATGTTGCTTGTACTATTTTCAGGGTCTCCCAGGAAAACCAGGGCGAAATGGGAAAGATGGTTCATACGGTCAGATTGGAGCCACCGGTCCACCAGGACCCCGAGGTCGCAATGGAGAACGGGGACCCCCAGTAAGACTTATGATTTTAAATAGATTAACTGGGTCAAAAGTTGGGGTACAATCTAGGAGCTCTAGAATGTGTGTGATGCTCACTTGCTGTTTGGTGTTACAATTAGGTAATGCAGGGCATAGGTAAAATGTCTATTTGTCAGGAAAATGTTTCCTACATGTATGTGTTCCCAATACAATATTCCCTATTGACATTTATTTACACCCTTTATCTTGGGACATTCTTTGCCTTTTGTGCAAATTACTGCATTGTAATTTCTTGGATTTAGCTTTTATCTTAATTAAATCCCTTTATTAAATCAATATCTTCCAATAAAGTAAATGTGCCTTTTAGCACTGATCTTTAGGTTAATGTTTGATCTTTCAGGGACCTCCTGGGCCTCCAGGACCTCCTGGCCTGCCCGGTTCAGTTCGTCCTCGACCAATCTGGCCCACAAATCCTAAGGGCCCCCCCAGCCCTAGCCCTTACAAAGGCCCTGGACCGGACTATGGGCCTGGGCCTGTGAACGGCTATGATGACTATGGACAGGGCCCTTTCCCCTACTACAATGCTGACAGCCCTGAGGCAGGGGCTGAGGTGGAGGCCAGGCTGAAGACGCTGAGTCAGGAGGTGGAGAGGTTGAGGAGTCCAGAGGGCACTCAGCAGGACCCGATCCGCATGTGCCACGACCTTAGGATGTGCCACCCTGACTGGAAGAGCGGTGCGGCGTCCACTCACATACTCCCCCCCACTGCCCCCACCCAAAAACCACACATGCACCCCTCCTCCTGATTCAACTTTGAACATATAAAGCTTTTTTCAGGTTGATACTAAAAGAGAAACTGAGGCATATGTAATTTTTTTGCCTCTTATAACATTACATTTACTAACTCTCTTCATGTCCAGGGTTTTACTGGATTGACCCCAACCAGGGAACCCCAGACGACGCCATCAAGGCCTTCTGTAATATGGAAACAGGCGAGACCTGCGTCTATCCGACCGTGTCCACTGTGCCTCAGAAGAACTGGTATACCAGTGAGACTACAAAGAAGAAGCACATATGGTTCAGTGAGTCTATGTCGGGAGGCTTCCAGGTGTGTTGTAATTTGTTGAAGGGTATACTAAGTCATTGACTCCAGTCATTGATTTGTTTTTTAATTACACCACCGTCTTAACTTCTCAATAGAAAAAGTACAATCGATGATGTATGGTTTTTTTGTGTTGCGTTATCATGGTTTCATTAGGCTCATCTTGTGAGTTACTTTTGTTGTTTTTTTTTTTTTTGCAGTGTCCAATTGTCATTAAGGTCAATTTATTGAGAACAGTTGCCACAGTCATCACTAGCCCTGTTATAGTGCTTAGGGGTACATTGGGATTCACCATGTCTCTGACTCCTCCCTGATCATCTCTTCCCCCCCTGCAATTACAGTTTCAGTATGGCAGTTTGGCTGTCGGTTCTGACGACATGGATGTCCAGTTCTCTGTCATGCACCTAATGTCCAGTGAGGCCTCCCAGAACCTCACCTACCACTGCAAGAACAGCATCGCCTACATGGACCAGGCCTCTGGTAACCTGAAGAAGGCTCTGCTGCTGCAGGGCTCCAACGACATACAGATCAGAGCTGAGGGCAACAGCCGCTACACCTACAAGGTGTCAGACGACGGATGCATGGTCAGTAATTGTTAATTGTGCATATTATGAATTTCATGTCAAAGAGATTATTTTTAGTAAATCAACCCATAGCCCTTTTGTTGCAGAGTGCTGTGGATAGATGTGAGAACAACAGAATTTGGACCACAAACACCAAATAACGACATGCTCATTAAGTGGTTTTCTTATGCACCCATTTGTTAGTGTTAGCAGCAAGTTTGCGAATTCGGTTCATTTTCATTCTCATACTTACCAAAAGCACTCACTCAACAGGAATACGTTATGATTGACTCCTGATCTTTAACCTTAATCGGCCTATGTTGATATATTATGTGTATTTTATTAGGACACTATCACTCTCTGTTCTCCACATTGAAAGATCATAATTATGGGCCAATGTCTGTCTCTCTCTCTCTCTCTCTCTCTCTCTCTGTCAGTCACACACTGGTACATGGGGCAAGACAGTCATCAATTACAGAACAACAAAAACATCTCGCCTGCCAATCGTCGACATCGCTCCAGTGGATATTGGAGGAAAAGACCAAGAATTTGGAGTGGAACTTGGCCCTGTGTGCTTCTTGTAGAAAACAAAAATTAAATTGGACTCTGTGTGGAAAATATTTTTCAATCAGTCATGTGTTTTATGTGATTTATTGTTTGGTTTCAGTGCTTATAAAGTGTCTTCTGAGTTTTTTTTTTTTACCTTTACCGTTGCATCGATCAATATTGACTCATTTTTCAACCCATCAGTTCAACTCGCTTTCATCCTCCTGGATCATACAGCAGATCTGTAGTGAAACCATGGTGCTTTATTTTTTAAAATAAACCTGTTTAAGTACTGAAACATTGGTGCTTTTATTTGTCAAAATAAATCTCTGCAGAAAAACAATAAACACACTGACTGGTACACCTCAATTTACTTCTCTTTCACAGAAACATAGCCTGGAAATACCAAACTCTAAAGGTATAAACACACAACATTAGTAGCAATAATCAATTATGAACAATAATGATAGCTAATAGTCAAGTTACATGTATTGCTAGCAATTGGCCTACTGTGATGCAGTAGAGACTATGCACTTCCACAAAAACATCACAGATACCTCAGGCTGCTAAGCACGTTTTAAGGTGCTCTATGAGATGTAGTGGGATTTTAGCACAATTTTATTTTTATCTCAAATCATGGCCATTTCCACTTGATCAGCTAGCTTTCTGCCACCTGAATACACTATGCAAAACCCCAGTCTCAAACAACAACACAGGGTCTGTAATACTCAAAGAAACCTAAACACAACAAACCACGGCCAACCAATCGACAATAAAGATGGTAGAGGACGCACATTAACTCCCACCCCTTCTTGTTGCCGATTGGTTTGTTGTTGTTTGTTATGTTTCAATTCAGATCCCCCTATCGCTAGCGTTTGTTTGAATACACCACTCAGGTTTGAGTTTTTACAGCGCCAGTGTTATCATTCAAGACTGGGTTTTTTCATTGTGTATTCAGGGGACAGAAAGCTAGCCGATCAAGGGGAGATGCCTAAGATTTAAGATAAATCGTGCTAAAATCCTGCAACATCTCATAGAGCACCTTTAATGTATTGCTTAAGCAATCACTTAATGAACAATGGTGATATGTGGTTGTTTGAATGGAATGATGGTGAGTGGTGGTTAGAATAAATTGATGGTGTGTGGTTTGAATGAAAATGGTGGTGTGTCGCGGTTTTTAATCAAATTATTATGGTGTGTGGTGGTTTGAATGAAATGGTAACGGTGTGTGATGGTTCGAATGAAATGATAACGTTAACGGTGTGTGGTTTGAATAAATTAAAGGTGTGTGGTGGTTTGAATAAAATTATGGTGTGTGGTGGTTTGAATGAGATTATGGTGATGTGTGGTGGTTTGAATAAAATTATGCAATGATGTCATATGCCTGTGTGGAAACATACCAGATAAAGGTCAAAGAATGGGAAGGTGTATAGAACTGGGAATGCTTGGAAAGTTTGCATCCCAATCTTCTGTTTGTGGCTAATACAATGAGGCTAACCTCAGCATTCAGAGAAACAAGCTTCTTCATAAGAATACTGGGTGAATGTGGCCCGTTCGCACTCTTTAACACACAAGAACCATCTTGTGGTATAAAAGAAAAATGTATTTCCTTGTAGAGTTTGTTGATTGGTGGATATTTAACTGGATAGATCTATGGGGGAATGTGGCTGGATTAGTAAACAGCATGGTGAGCGGTGTGAATTGCTGATTGGTTGGATGGGTTGATGGAATGAATGAATGAATGAATGACTGAGTGGATCAGAAGAGGAGACTCAAAAGTATGTGGGTCTAAAGGAGTACATACAATACAGGTGTATGCAGTCATATATGTAGTCCCACATTGTCTCAAACATTCACTATTCCCATAATATTCCTGAATACAGGAATATTCTAGCCAATGGGAGGATGGCTGGAGGTCATAGGCTGAGCTGGTGGTCATAGACTGAGCTGGTGGTCATGGGCTGAGCTGGAGGGTGCATCTGATAGTAGAGTCCTCACTCTTGGTCTGGAAACTCCATATCACAGGGCTCATCAGCTGCAGTGTCATGCTGGCTAAAGGCTGGAATGTCCTCGTACAAGCCACAGTCTTCAATGTCCAGCCCCTGTGTGGCACAGACACACAAGAGAATATCCCAAGGGATGCTGAATGAACTGCATTCACAAACACACACACACACACACATGCACAGTGGGTAGATTGCCATGCAAGGTGCTAAGTTGCCAAAGGGAGCAATTTGGGTTTCAATATCTATAAGTGCTCGTAGGAGTACAAAAGCGATATAAAAATGCAGTCCATTTACCAATGTTTTGCAATGTTTAGGAACACTTGCAGGTAGCCTGTTCATACTACAAGACAAGCTATGTTGAGCTATAGTTTTTTTAAATAGTGATTAGTATGGATCTTAGCATGCTTGTTAAAATCTATTGGGTTCAAATCTACTGGTCAAACAAACAAAAAAAAAAACAACTGACCAACATCATTATACTTTTGCACTTGAATTCAAACTGTGCCATCAATAAAATAAAAAATAAAAATAGCATCACTCCCAGTGTGTTGAAAAGGACAGATGAATGACAGAGTAGGATGAAAGACAAACAAACTTTCAGATGAGTTCTTTTTTTTCAGATCATCCATCATTTCTTCTGCACTACACTTGTGGCAGGCCAGCCTTTTTCCTTTAATATTCTATTAAAATTAATCATTTAATCATTTAATAACTTAATATTAATAATTTAGTTTAAAAAATACACGGGAGTCGGAATCTATAGTTTCAGCTCGGACAGCCCAGTCTCTGTCGCTCTCTCATTCACTCTCCTGCTCGCCGGCGTGCTGGCAGTCTGTGTGTTTGGCTGCTGTTTCAGCGTTCGGCCTTGTGCAGGCATTGTGGTTAAACTAGAGAGTGGCCGGTCGGCTTTGTTTGCCTGAAAGACGCCTCACCCCATGTAAGTTCGCTTTTCCGCGTTAAGAACTGTCTTTTCATTGTTCAGCGGGTGAATTTTACTTGTGGTTTTTAGAGGGTCTGTACTTAACGTTACGTCTGCGCTCAACCAAGCTTCGCTGTCTCCCAGCGTGAGAACTGTCTTATCATTGTTCCGCTGGGGACGCGATAGTGGTCTTGGGCATTGGCTAGTCTCGGGACTTTGCGGGTAGCGGCGTGTCCACCTACAATTGAACTGTTTTATCATTGTTCGTAGGTGGGCCGCCCTCGCTAGTTTTGCTGCGCGTTCCGCGGTATTGCCTACACGGGAACTTAATATTGTTCATGATCCGCGTTTTGTCCGTGGCTCCTAGATCTACGTAGGCCAACTCCTTTGAAGTTCGGTTCTCATACGGTCTATGCTTCTGTCTCGTTTGCATGTTATTGGCCGTTGGTCTTGATTCAGGATTAGACTGCCTTCTGTAAAACATTTTTGTTCTTATTTGTTCTTTGATAAAACAGGTGGGGAGTAGCCCGGCCTGGCGTTTCTTTTGCTTTATGCTTTTTAATTATTTCATTTCCTTATTGGGCTGTGAATGTGTGCCCCTGCGCCTGTGCTGTGTATATGTATGTATGTATTCTCTGCACTGTTAGTTAATTGGGGGATAAGGAAACAGACTTTTTGTGTTTAATTCTACTGCAAGAAGAGGTCGTTTTGACCGAAGATATACATTTTTTTTCCCCTTTGCATTTTTGCTGGAGACCCTTTTTTCTCCTTAAACTTTTCACTACACTGTATTTGCCATTGTATGGTTGACATTTTGCTTGTATACTTTGAAGTGTATTGAATACTTAAATACAGCACACTGTTGAGAAGGTATCTGAAGTGTTTTGGGTTTATTATATTTTTACACCTTTAGTTCTGTCTGGGTGGTGGGGAACAGTCACTAGGCGTCCTCATTGGCCCCACTACCGCCACACACTTAGTTATAGCAAAAATACAGTATGTCTAGTTTTTCTAGTGTGTGTGAGCTCTTTCTCTCCCTCTCTCTCTATTTCTGTCTGTTTCTCTCTCCTCTCTCTGTCTGTCTTTCTCTCTCTCTCTCTCTTCCTGTTTGTGCAACTGAATATGTATGGGTCATCAGTCAACCATGAAAACCACTGTCTGTTATTTTTGCATGTTTCCATTAAGCAGCCATACATAAAAGTTGGGTTTCCTATATGTGGAAGATGAAGATTGCCCAACATTCTTTTCCACCAAATACAAAATGATCTGGTGGGTTCAAAATAGTGTCAAAAAGTATATGTGTAGTAGGCCTATATCATACTAAACTATTCTATACTAAACTGTAGTAAACACTACTGTACTGCACCAAATTATAATATACTAATTCTGTTCTATACTATAGTAAACTGTACATTGCTGCACCATACCGTACTACAGTATATAGTTTACAGTGCATGCAATACTTATTCACAGCACATGTTAAATCCTTATTCCAGAATTGATTAAAATCATTTTTTCCTCAGAAAACTACACACCGTACCCCATCATGACTTAAGTTTTTTGCAACTTTATTAAAAAAGAGAGAGAGAAATCACATGTACATAAGTATTCACAGCCTTTGCCATGAAGTTCAAAATTGAGTTCAGATGTGTCCTTTTTCCCCCAGATCATCCTTGAGTTGCAGATTAACTGGAGTACAGCTAAATTCAGTTGTTTGGACATGATTTGGAAATGCACACGAGTATAAAATGTCCCACATTTGTCAGTTCATGTGAGACCATAAACGAAGCATGAAGTCAAAGTAATTGTCTGTAGACCTTCAAGACAGGATTGACAAGAGCAGGGGAGGCCAACCAGTCAGAGACCAAGAGCCACATTTTTACTGTGTTACCGTAAAAAGACACATCTTACATGGGCACACATGAACATCACCAAGCCCTTCCACTCCCCCCCCCCCCCCCCCCC
>JAGFZM010000131.1:58039-84909 GCA_017657215.1 Limnothrissa miodon | reverse complement strand
CTCAGACCTCCACACACACACACACACACACACACACACACACACACACACACACACACACACACATCACACACCAACATGTTGGTATGGAGTGAGCTGAAGTTGCGTTGAAGGTCGTTACGGATACTAATGTATCCTCGGTTCTCTGAGTGAAACGTACGAGTGGATGATGCCTATCATCTCCTACTTTTACTAAAGTGAACTTTAACCAACCCTTTGCAAAAGGGCAGTAAGCGCACTGACGTGCGCAGGCAAATACTTAGACAGCCCTGCGTGACGTCAGAAAGTCAATATCTTGACTGCGCTTACACTTCAGGACCTCTTTGCCAAGCTCACCAGCGTTGGCAAATTGAAGCCCGAAGCGTACGTTTCGAGAACCAAGGATACGTTAGTATCTGTAACGTTGGACCACTACAGGGCACGGAGAGCACACTCTCCGCCACGCCCGGCCTGGTGACGTCCAGTGCGTAAAAAACGCGCAAAGGTATTGCCTGAGGCCCAAGAAGTGCTCAGGCAGATATCCTGCATAGGGACACCTTTCCAGAAGGCCCAGGAGGCCGCCACCCCATGGGTGGAGTGGGCTCTAACATGCGCGGGCGGAGGAACACCTGCCGCCTCATACGCCAGCCCTATGGCCTCTGTAAGCCAACGAGACATATGTTGGGTAGACAAGGCCTGACCCTTGGCACGCTCACCATGGCAGACGAACAGCTGGTTCATTTTCCTGATGCTCTGCGTACGCGTCAGATAGGCACGCAGCTCTCTGACCGGACACAGAGTGACGGGCACAGAACCTCCCGTCTCAGGCACAGCTGAGAGCTTGATGACCCTCGAACGAGGGTCAGTGGACAGCACTTTAGGGCGAGAAAAGGGATTTGGCTGCAGCGTAACCCGCGCGTCCCCTTGCGTGAACTCAAGACAGTCAGGACTGACTGACAAGGCAGTCAGGTCACTAACGCGCTCAACCGAGACCAAAGCGAGTAAAAGCGCAGTCTTTAAGGAAAGCATTTTCAGACTGGCACCCAACAGAGGGTCAAAGGGCATTCGTGCCAGTCCGTGTAGGACAGTGGCTAGGTCCCAAGTAGGGTCCGAACGTGTAGAGGAGGGGCAAAGCCGCCTGACGCCCTTCATAAAGCACAACACTAGGGGATGCGCACCTGGGGAAACACCAGCGTAGCCAAGATGGCACACTGAAATGGCTGCGAGGTACACCTTCAAGGTGGAGGGTGTATGTCCCTGATCGAACAGGTGTTGCAGAAAGGCAAGCACTTTGCCAATAGGGCAGACTAGAGGATCACAGCCTCTATCTACGCACCAAGTGCTGAATTCACGCCTCTTAACGACGTAGTGGAAGCAGCTCTAGCGCTCTGTATGGTCTTTACGACAGCGGCTGACAGGCCGCGCTCCAGGAGGCGCGTCCGTTCAGGGGCCAAGCCGTCAGTTTCCATGCCTCCGGCCGAGGGTGCCAAAGCGACCCGTGTGCCTGAGAGAGGAGATCCCTCCTAACTGGAAGGGTCCACGGCTGGCCGTCCAGCATCGAGACCAGGTCTGAGAACCAGCTCTGAGATGGCCAATGAGGGGCGATCAGAATCACCCTGTGAGCCCCCCTTCTGACCCTGGCCAGCACCTGACGCAGGAGAGGCAGTGGGGGAAAGGCATAAATCAGACGTCGTGGCCACGGGTGTGCCAACGCGTCTGTGCCTAGATCAGAGAGGACCGCCGAAGCGGGGGAAAACGTTCCGAGCTGAGAGCTGCAGAGCGAAAACCTGTGTCTGTTAGAGCACCCAGAGGCAGAGCGGACAACGGGCTGGAGCCGCACGACATGGTCTGCCGCACACACGCAATTGCTTCAGGATTGCAGGGCGCGTGGCTGAGAGCGCACGTCCACGTGAGCGTTGCCAAGGCTGCTGTTGACCCGATGCTGGCACTGGCGCAGGCTTGGGTGTGTCAGCCTTCTTCCTGGTCTGCTGTATGCGTTGAGGCGCTCAGGCACACATCTGAGGCGCAGCGGGCGTGGCAGGCTGAAGTGGGACACATTTCGAGCCTCCGATTTTGTCTTCTCAAGACGCTCACACTGGAGCTCCAGCGCCTGGCCAAACAGTGCTTCGGAGGAGATAGGGGCGTCTAGGAGATGCCTCTTCTCCCTCTCGGGCATGGACAACAGATTCAGCCACAGATAGCGGTCTGTGGCGACGAGAGCGCCGAGAGAGCATCCCTCTGAGAGAGCATACCGCTGACTTCAGTAAAAGTAGGAGATGATCCACGTTTTGGCTTTGAAATGAAAGAGAACTGTGTAGCTATGTACATATGGGGAGGGAGAATAAATAATAATAAATAAGGTTTTATGTACAGTGTATGTTGTGCATGTGGGTTATTACACATTTTTACAGTCTTATAGCACATTATTAGAATACTATAATACTGAATAATGTAAGATATAGCACGCATGTCAAGCCTGAGGGTTGGGGTGATCAGTGATCAGTGAAAAAACTGGGAAAAAACTGTTCTTGAGTCTGTCCTTGTTTTGATGCACCTGTAGCACATCCCTGAGGGCAACAGGTCGAACAGATCAAGGGTGTGAGCTGTCTTTGATGATGTTTTGTGCTCTGCTGAGGCAGCTGCAGTACGTCAGCAGGCCCTCAGGAAGTGTAGCCGCTGCTGAGCTTTTTTGATGGCCGCTGTGATGTTGCATGTCCAGGAGATAGCAGCGATGAATACGCCAAGGAACCGGAAGGTGTGGACCCTCTAGACACTTTATGTAGAGGGGGGCTAGGTCGGTTCTGTTCCTTTTGAAGTCCACAATGATTTCCTTAGTTTTTTCCTTTATGACGAAGCAAACGTAAAAAGAAACTAAAATTAAGATAGGGAGGCATTACTGCAGAGACGTCGTTGTTTTAGGGGGGCTTCAGTGTTATAATGTTGGTATCCTCAAATATTGCGAGTGAAAACTAAATGGTATAGTAACGTTAGTTATTTTAGAAAACCCCTTTCAAATGTCCTTTCAATTCATTGGCTAAAAGGATACAAAAATATTTTTTTTAAAAGAGCCAGTGAAAAGCAGGAGAGTGACAAAGGGAAGTGATGCTGAGGAAGGTCTTTGTGACTGAGGTCAGTACCTAAAGGTTTCGAAAAACAGTGACGAGTTCAACCAATGCATTGTTTTTTTTTACAGTTTGGCCGCAACATAGGCTAACTTATGGTGAGTTTTATTATCCTCTGCTAACCGACTTGGATCTCGCATGTGACGTCATGCCCACACTTAAAGCGTTTTATTTTGTTTCAACCATCTGAGGTGGAGAAAAACATGGCAGCCACCCAGAAAACCATTTTGAAATAAAATTTTCATTTCATTTCATGTTTGTTTATCTTCTGTTAGCAACTCCAGGGATAATTAGCATCACCCATTGCTAAACACCCGCATTTGTTTTGCATTACTGGCCTCAACACAACACCGACTCACATACCCATAGGAAGAGACACAGATGCAGTAATCTTGCGTTCGATTATCCATCCTCGGAGCTCCAAGTAGAAAAACTGGCCTAGCAACGCGCACTGACACACCCTTTTTCCTCGGACCGCAGGCTTTTCTTCTCGGTTGATCTCAGAGTAGACTGAGCAAGGATTCCGAGGCAGATTCCAAGGTGGCTGTGCCCAGTGTCACTTAAAATAACTAACTGTTTTCATTGTGTTTAGACAGCTTTGGTGGTTTCAATGACGATTTCAATTACCCATATTAATGCAATATCTTACTGCCTCTGTGTCTCTTCCTATGGGTACGGGAGTCGGTGTTGAGACCAGTAATGCTATTGAACTAAAGTGGGTGTTTAGCAATGGGTGATGCTAATCATCCCTGGGGTTGCAAACAGAAGATAAACAAACATGAAATGAAGTGAATATTTGAATTCAAAGTGGCTTTCTGGGTGGCGGCCATGTTTTTCTCCAACTCGGATGCGCGAAACAAAATAAACTGCTTTAACGCTAAATTTTGTCTCATTTGATGTTGTTTAAAGACCAGGGGCCTAATTTATCAAGCCCGCAAGAAAGCACGGTGAAATTTGCGGTCGCAACATTTCTTGCAAAAGTCTGAAAAAGTTCCCATGTTTTCGCAACCTTTTGACCACACGTGTAATGTTGCAAAATGCTCACACTAAATTTTCTTGACTAGTGCCCTATACTGCGCTGTTCTAGACTGTATTTTAGTGACCTCCGATGGTAACATGAAATATCACATTAATAAAGTAGCCGGATGCATAGCACATTAAAAATGTAATGTAGTTAGAGGAATATGATGGTAGTGTTTCGAAACGGGCAAAGAAGTGGTTTAGCTCTTCTGCCAGCTGTGCACTCAGGTCTCCTATTGTAGCATCACAGCCTTTGTAGTTTGGGATGTCTTGTACTCCCTGCCACATTTCCAGTGTATTGTGGCTGGACAGGTGGGACTCTATGCTCCTCTTATGGTCCGTCTTTGCTTTTGCTTTTGATTCCGCTTGTCAGAGCAGCGCTGTATAGGGCTCTGTCGCCTGAACTGAAGGCAGTGTTGCAAGCTCTTAGGAGTGTCATCCAGGGTTTGTGCTTTGGGAACTTAATCCAGGGTTTGTGCTTTGGGAACTTAATCTAGTCCAGTACCGTTCCTGGGACTGTTCTTGCACCTGATGTTCGAATATGTCCCAGTCCTTACCGGAGGCGTTTGTCCTGCCCCAGTGGAGCAGATTCCGGCCTGCTAGCTGTATGCTACCGTCGGGTATCCCCGGTGAAGCCAGAATGAATAAGGCAGAATGGTTTGCCATTATGTTCAATAAAAAAATATAAACTCTTCCATTCTGTTAAATGAGTCATAGAACACATTTTTTGACCGTCAGAAATTGTTCTTTGAGGATCAATAATAGTGTACGCAAATCTGTGCTTCTGAAAGTGACCTAGAAGCACTGCTAGAGCGTCATTTAAGGCTCATTTAAAAGGGTTAGAATGAAACGATTCGTAATTCCCACCTCCCCATGAAGCAACAGGAGATTGGACCAGAGATGGTTCCAAACTATTTTTTATTTGACTATGTAAATGAAGGAGGTGCATCTTAGTGCTGCCGACGTCAAGAGCCACCTCGTTTCAGATTGGCCTGTTTCAGCCCGGCCATTTCTAGCTTGAAATTTACATGTAGAATGAGCCGGTAGATGGTGTTGAAGTTTTGGTATGGTCCGTTGGATACCTTAAGCTACCTAAATTCCACAATAAGTAAATGCGGTTTGACATTCTATGAGCCCTTTAAAAAATGTCCTGTGTTAATTTTTCCCCTGCCATTTTGAGAATTAAGTTGACAATTTGTTTACTTAAATGATCTTGCCCCCTACCGGAAAACCTGGCGGTAGTTTCATCTCACACACATGCACATTTGTGAAGTTAACATGCACACAAACAAAAACTTTGATATGAACGCAAGAGCTGCAAGGAACCAAGCAATTTGCCGCGGGTTGGCAATCCCTGGTCTAGAGGCACAAATTTGGGGAATGTTTGGGCCAAACAAAATTCTCTGGTCTGATGATCCTTTGGTATGAATGCCAGGCGTCACATTTGGAGGAAACCTGGCACCGCTCATCATCCCTACAGTGAAGCATGGTGGTGGAAGTATCATGCTGTGATTAGTCAGGAGGGAAGGAAAGATATTGGGAAGACAGAGAAATTGGATAGTTTTGGATGAAAACTTGCCCTTGGGCACTCTTGCACACAGACTCATCTTTCAGCAGGACAACAATCCTGAGCACACAGCCAAGATATGAAAGGAGTGGCTTCAGGACTGCGAATGTCTTCGAGTGGCCCAGCCAGAGCCCAGACTGAACATCTGAATATCTCTGGAGATATTAAAATGATTCTGCACCAATGCCTCACATCCAAACTGATAAATCTTGATACGACTTGAGGATGTAATGGCTGCCAGTGGTGCAGCATGTGAATACTATGTAAAGGTTCTTTTCATTTTTAATAATCAAAAACCTTAAACTTTTCATGTTGTTATTGTGTTCCCCACAGGAGAACTGACAGGGATCCATCAGTACCACCTTGAAAAATCTACAAAATTAGCACACAGTACTTTTTCAATAGTACTTGACGAGCTCGAAAAAGCTTCCTCAACTTTGAGCAACGGTGAAAATATGGGAAATGTGATGCACTGTGAATAGTTTCCCTGTGCACCTATAATCCATATTACCTCATAGGTGTGATCATCGTCAGGCTCTTCATATACAGTCTCCTCTTCCTCGGCCTGCAAGAATGATATCAATGAATGAATGTATTACAGCAATTAATGCTCATTAACGAATGAGCAACATGAATAAAGAAACACATTTATTATTATGTAAACACATTTATTATAAATTCCTGAATGCTACATGATAATTTTTTTAACGTGTTTTCCTCACCTGTTGCTTGTAGTAGATCTGTGGTATCAGTAGGAATATGCCCAGGAGAAAGGCTTGGAGGAAAATGATCACGTCCTTCATGTTACTCCTCCTGATGGCTGATTTCAAGTTCCTGGGCCCTGGAAAACACACACATATGTCAATGTGTACAACAGTACACATACAGTATAGCTGAACCAAACAAGATCTAATACTACTCTGCCCTTATAGTGGTAGTTGCAAGTTGACTACTCAATCCATGTTTTCTCCCTTTTTTCATACTAATAGCACAAACAACAGGACTATGGATTGATTTGTCTCAAAATATTCCTTTAAGCCAGCCACTGTAAACAATGCATGCATTGCAACCGTAATTCTGCTTGATTCCAGTTTTTCATGGAGTTTGTTCAGTTTCAAGAAGTCTTGAGCACATTTGTTGCATTCACTTGCCTTGTGAAGGATCAAATTGGGTCATCATTAATTCATCAAATAAAATGGCAACACCCTGGATTAGGAATTGGTGACACTACCAAACTAAAACATAGGTGCTAATTAATTTATAACCATTTCTCTTATTCTGGTGGGGGTTTGCCAATGTACATGCACAACTATCAAACGAGTTGGCAATTATTACTCATAAAAGCACTTTATCACAAATGGTTGATTTCAACAGATTCCAATGTTTGGACTATTGGCGGTGCTAGTGTTTCGGGTTCGAATGTAGCCCTAAGTGTCTGCATTGTGGTTTTCAAGGGAAGAGAAGACATGGGACCATGCAGCTATTTTACTCACCTGGCACAAACAACACAAGACTCAGTGTAGTTTGTATGAGGAGAGATGGACAACTGTCTATTCTCGTGTGTGGTTTCCAAACCTCGACAAAAAACACTCAAAACTACATAAACCGCACATAGGACCTTAGGAACATAGGACCCTTGAATCGAGCACCCTAGGAACATAGGACCCTAGGATTGAGCACCTTGGGAACATAGGACCCTGGAATCGAGGACACTAGGAATATAGATCCCTAGGATAGAGGACACTAGGGAACATTGGAACGCTCTCAAATGAGTAGTAGCTTGACTAGTTTTGGAGTGTAATTATGTAATTCTGGTTGTATTACTGTTGTTTTTTTCAAGGTTCTTTTGGATGTTTTAACCCCACATCAGACAAAATGTAATATCCCATTTACACAGGAATCTACAGCATGATCTTCTATGAAGCTAATCTGGGGGATTTACCCACCAACACGTTATCTACACATTTCCCCTTTTTATGCTGTACTGAAGCACCCACAGTAGAGAGCCCCACCTATGGGAAAAGGTCTAATAAAAAAAACATGCATGATGGTTCTCTCTTCAAGAGGTCCATATCAACGTCATTGACTAAAGATGATAACTATTATGTTCTTTGTTTATCATTTTACTTATTTACATTTTATCTTTCTTATATTCTGTACACTTTCACGTAATCTTTCAATCATTTTATGGCCTATTTTATTCTTGTACGCTCACCAGTTTATGAAAGTCTTGCTTGTGCATCACTTACAGTGGACTTGCAGCTCACTGCCCGGTCCCATGGTGCCGTTGACCCGGCAGAAGTAGATGCCACTGTCTTTGGGCTCCAGCTTGTTCAGGAAGATCCAGCCGTTGCGCTGTCCAAAGTGGACCCTCTCCCCCTCCCTCACTGGCACAGGCGTGTCCCTTGCAGAAAAGGTCACTAGCCACTCCACTGTGGAGAGGTGTGGCTTACCGTTGTTCGTGCAACTCAGGGCCACACTTCTGCCCGATTTCACACCCATGAACCGCGGCCACTGGTACAACTGCAGCTGCATGCTCGCTTGGGACCAGAAACACAGCAGACAAAAGTTTGAATTTAATTGTATGCAGAGTGGTCCTTCTAGTCATGTTTCTTGTAGCGTGTAACAGTACAAACACCTATGATTACTGTTAGTTAGTACAAAGCTATGGGTTACAAGTGTATCCACCTATCACAACTACAAACTGATGCCATTGAGTCATATACAGCTGCATCTATTAACCATTTGTTTAAATCCCATCAAAAACAGTTAAATCCTGTAATGTTAAATTGCAGAACTAATGATGATCCAACAAACATTTATTTTGCTCAAACAAGTTCATGTTCAGGATTTTTTTTAACAAATAATCTGTGATATATAATAACAGAGGTCCAATGAAGTTAGTGGTATCCCATTCTTTAAAGAGGCACTCAGTAAGTTTATGCGAACATTTCTGTGGTCATAAAATCGCTTAGAAATGGTTTTTTCTGTTAGACTGGTCTGTTGTGTAGCAAACGGCGTTTGAGCGCACCGCTGTACAGCCCTGTATAGTGAATACGGAACTTGTAACTTCTGAGGGAGTGTACACTACAGCAATACAGGTAACTGTACAGAGCTCCCCCTACAGGTTTGTGGCGTTTAATGCAGGGTTAAAAAACAGACTTACTGAGTGCCTCTTTAAAGGCCCAAATGTGGATGACTGGGAAACAGTTCAGTTTTACTACAGCTTAATTAATGTTATAATTAAAACTTTGAATCTCATTTTATAAGGGCAGAATTGACTGTTTATTCATAGTATTTATAAGTAGTGTTTCTTATGTAACAATACAAACCTGTCAGGATAAAAGCTGTCTACTTTTCTGTATCCTTCAAAGATCTTTCATAATCATTCATGTATGTTTGGGTATGTGTACAGTATGTGTGTGTCGTGTGTGTGTGTGTTTGTGTGTGTATGTTTAGAGTTTTAAACGCTGACCTTGAACATGTTTTTATCGTAACTAATTCTGCATGCTGTTTAAAAATAGCTAAACTCTCTTCTCTGAGTGACTTCCTCTTTTGAAGTCCAGATGGAGCGGATGAGGTTCTTAAAAAAACACCCCCATAAAAACGCATTAACTTTATACTATAAAATCCAAAAATACAATACAAATACTATCCAAAACTATAATCTAATATCTCGATTATTAACTAAGGTGAATACCTTGCTAAATATATATATCTTTGAGGCTATACATGGAAATTAATTTGTGTTTATTGTTCTTTGGTCATGAAATTCAGATTTCCTTCTGAAAGTATTGTTTACTAAACTGGACTTAATATATGACTGATACTAATACATGGGTGAGATTACTACATTATTATTATTATTTATACAATGGCATTAGCTAATAACAAGCAGTCAAAGTGTTCAGTTACAGGCAACTCTTAACTTTCTTCTGAAACCCTTCAGATAAAGAATGAAGCGTCTTCAAAAGAAAGTCAGTTACCTACAACTCAACCCTTTGACTGTCAGGAACTTGATATATACAGTAAGAAAATTCACAGAAAAATCTTAAGACAGATAATGAATTTTGTCAAAACACATACCTGATACATCCACCAGAAGGACAAAAAGAAATATCACTTGTTTGTGCATCGTCTTGGAAATATTTGTCTGTGTTGGATAGTTTTTTTTCTGTGTGTTGTAAAGTGAGACAGATATTAAAGCATTGTAGCAGGTATAAAACCTACTATGCAAAATGCTGTTGGGCATGCATGAGTGTGTATGTGTGTGCGCGTGTGTGTGATGAGAGTAATGTTACAGAAAATGTGTGTGTGTGTGTGTGTGTGTCAATCTGCGATAGAGAAGTGAGTGTGCATGAGAGTGCTGTTGCATGCAACGAATGAGTGTGTGTTTGTGTCTGTTAGAGGGAGATGGAGTGGGTGTGTGACAGAAATTGCTATGCAAAGGTTGCTATGGTGATGGCGCTGTACGATGGCTGCCGTTAGCCGTACCTCCACTTCATTTTTCGCCCTCTCTGGGCTTTTTATGTTTTTCTTTTTCGTTTCTGGCTCTGTGCTGTGCCCTGAATGTGGTTGTCGCTTTGTTTGGTTCGGCAGAGTTGGAGGAGCTTGTTGGTGTTGGACTTTTTTTTTTTTGTGTGTGTGTGTTTGCTTTGAATGATGCGTTCCGACCGGCCGTCGTTCTCTCTGTCTGCCCTGCCATCTTTGTCTGCGGAGCTTGGAGGAGGTCAGGCGGAGACCCGTCGTGAGTGTTGGATGTGGAGAGCTGCGGAGGTTGCCTGTGGAGTGGAGGACGGGAACTCACGGGAGGCCAGTGTTTGGAGGAGGGCAGCGCTGCCTGCAGATCGGCTGCTATCCAGTGGTCTCCGACGCGATGTCGTCCCCCACTTGGTGTCGCTCCTGTGTCCCGGCTTCGGCTGTGAATCCACGACCTCAAAGTCATCTCAGCTCGCCTTCTGCATGGATCCTGAGTCCTGTTTGTTTGTATGGACTGTTTATGTACAGTGGCTAAATGGCAATGGCTATTTTTTTTGTTTTCTTCTTTCCCTTTATTTAATCTTCTCTTCAATGCAATTTCACTGCATGTTTTGCGTTAGTGACTCATGTATGTGACAAATAAACTCCTTGAATCCTTGAAATAAAGACACATAATACAGAGGTGTGTGTGTGTTTGATGGTACAGAGTGCCAGGTATCAAATTTTACTTATGAAAAAGCAAAAAAAGTAAGCAGAGCAGTCACACCAACCCATGTTGGTAGCATTGCACATTGCACAGCAATAGTGAGTGTGAGTGTGTGTGTGGCTTTGACAACATGCAATTGACATGACAAAGACAAGAGCTCTGTATGCTTCTGTGCTCTCTGCAGTCAGCTGATGGAAAATCTGCTGTACTGTATGCTCCAGTGACTAATGTTACCAAGCACAAAGTACCCACGTCTTCTCTGAAGAATGCAGAAGACAATTATAGTTACTGTAAATAAAGTACAAAGCACATATTCTTTCTTCCAATTAATTTTTAAATATCATTTTCCAATCATCATATTTCCAATATCATCCCTGTTAAGCGCTTTGTGACATGCCTTTTGTAAAAATGCGCTATATAAATAAAATTGAATTGAATTGAATCCCTCAAAAAGGGACCTCATTAAAACCTCACAAAAGGTGTCTCTTCACAAAGGAACTTAGTCCTTGTCTCCCAAGCATGTTTCTTAAACTTAGGATAGAAGCATGGATTAGTAGTAAATACAAGAAAATACAATTAATTTGACTCCCAAGTGAAGGACAAGAGTGACGTGAGATATGAACTGGTAGATGGAGGTATGGATGGTTTATTTTACAGTAGCCATAAAATGAAATGAATCAACAGTATCTGTTCACAAGAAAGAAAATGTAAGGCGATTAAGGGAGTCAAGGGCTTAAAATGTTGCTGAGGAAGAAAAATAAACTTTACTGGAGTTCTTTACTTTTTACCTTACTTGTGCAGATCTTGAGTCTGTTTTAAACTGCCTAAAAGAAGCCTTAAATAGAAACTACAGCTACAGGATATTTTCTACATAGTAGCAAAACTGACAGGGAAGGAAGCACGGAATACAGAAATGCACTGTGACCCTTGATCTTTTTTCACTGTCTAATTTACCTTGACCTCACTGGAAAAGGTCACTGGGTAATGGAAAGATATGGAGATTAATTTACACATAGGACAAAGGAAAAGACAACAAAAGACAACAACGGTTGTAAGTGAAACTTAACCCACGGGAATTTGCAGGTGTTATTAAACTGTGTCAAAGAATTATGGAGAAAAAGATCCTAATCAAGTCAGCATGACTGGGTAGGTACATCACTGGGCATTTAAAAGCTCTGGCTTATCCCAACAGTGTTCCAATCTCTGCAGGAGCATCTGAGAAGCATCTGAATTGCTGCAGGCCAAGACTGTGAGACGGAGAGTGGGACTGGGGCCTTTGGATTAAGGATGCAGTACAACTACTGAACCTCTAGAGGGCAGCCATCCAAAGGACAAGTGTTCTACTCCACCACCACTTAGGCATACTGTACACAAAGAGCAAAGAGCACACTACACACAACCTAACACACACACATCCTAAAAGCATCTCACCTAAACAAACAGGTATGCATCAGTTACAACCAATACCCGGCTTCCACTACATGGCAATACAAAGGCATGTGCACAGTCATGCCAAATGACCCACACAATTCAGGTTTAATAAGTAACACACATTTGTCTTTTTTTTTTAGAATAGTTTATTCTAATTTATTTAATTTACACAAATATAATTGTTTTCTTTGATAATACAAAGGTAACATCTAGAAAAAGAGAGAGAAATGCTTCCAACACAATACAATAAACATTATATACAGGCAACATGATTGATAATTTGGCAAGCAAATAGCCTCAGGTACTGTAACTTAAAATTATTCTTCTTTTTTGATCATGTATGTAAACAATGGCAAAGACAGTTTAAACAATTTACATTACACTAATTAAACACAAAATGTGCATTCACCATTGAGATTAAGCTTTTGAGTTAGTGAGATAGTGAGGCGATTTAAGGGGGCAAAATTGTGTTTCCTTTTTCTGGTTAAGACGAGGAGAATAATTCTAACTAATTCATAGTCAATGCACAAAATGCAAGGAAGTGAACGCAAGGATGCCATGATGTGTCAAGCGAGTATCGAAACCTTTCTTGATGTGATGCAACACGTGTAATTCCATAGGCGTCAATGGCGCAGCCTGCACTGGTAATGCGTAAGCTTGTGACCATAGCGACATTGCATACAACTTTGCGACATTGTGTTGACTATGAATCAGCCAAAAAGTTTTCTTAGTTGATGCTGCATTCAGTGTCAGAAGTCAGAAATTAGAAGAGCTAACATTTTTCACATTTTGCCAAAGGAACGTTTTTTTTAGTTTTACAATTGAATATTCTCATGATAAATGACCTCTGAGTTATCCTGAATGCAACACGAATATAAAAGAGGTGTTTCAAGTGATAAAGGAAACATATCTACCTGTTAGAAAAAAATTAAAACACTGAGAAGAGACACATAAAAGTGCTATAGAGTTCAGTTTAATGTACATAAGTGAGTTTTGTTCATTTGCTCGCAAAATTAAAGCATTTTGTTTATACATTAAGACTTAGATCAGTTAAAAATGCTCTCTCAAGCCAATAAAGTTGAAGCAGGTTATACAGTACATTTAGGGTCAATGGTATCTCCATAAGTGTCTGACTTTAAGAGGAGACTGGCAAATCCAAGTCAAGGTTAAATGTCATGGTCAACTGAAGGCCCACTTCTATTGGGCTTTAGACTGTCAAAAACCTTTTATTATCTTTTCATCATCTCAAATATAAATGTTTAATCAATGCCTGATGTTAAGGTTATTTTGCTATAAGCTTTCGGGTGAGAGAAAATATTCATTTAATTTTGTCTGGGAAATCAAATGAGTATGTAGCTAAACACTGCATATTTATATTATCTATTGTTTTTTCTTTTCTTTTTTCTTTTTTTTTTTTTTTTTACAAAAGAATACTTTTTTCATCGTAAGATTATTTACGGGGGTGATGGGGAGTGTGTGTGTGTGTGTGTGTGTGTGTGGCGGGGCGGGCTATATAAGGGGGTTTCCTAGTGTGCATGAGCAGATAATTATTAAGCTCTGGTTCTGACAGGCAAAAATTACTTAATTGCCATTTTGACCAACATACATTTGTTGTAAACAGTCACAATTATACCTCTGAAAATACTACAGCCAATAAAAAACTGTTTACACATCAGTATATTTTCATACATGTTTATATTGTAAAATTAATTATATTACAGATAATGTATGGATAATTATGAGCCATTTTTAGGTGAATTTAAATTTTAAAGGGACGAGTTACCTATGCAAAAACCTAATGGAATCGACCGAAACAAAGTGTATGTATATATATATTTATTTTAAAATGAGTTTGAGCGTCTATACACAATGCTCACATAGACCCTATGAAAAGTGCAGGCATTAAGGACTCCTGGCAAATAACTTGTGTTACATGCTAATCTCCTGTGAAGAGCCCCCACAGGAAGGGAAGCTACTGTAGGGGTGGGAGGTGGTGAGCTATAAATAGGAAAAAACTAAAGGGTAGCACACAGAAAGGTCTAGAAGACTCCTTACCGTAACTACCAGTTGCATACAGGCAATGTGGAGGTGGGGTGGGTGCTTGCTGGCTGGGATAATCTGCCTGTTATGAAAATAAAACTTCCTATTCAAGCCAAGACATTTTGTATTGTTTTACCATTACAAAAAAATGCAAAAGATAAGCATACAAAACCAAGCCTTCAGCTCTACAGTAAAACAAAAGAAATTGATTAATCAATAAATAAAGGCTTACATCATAAGGGATACAAACCTGCATCTATTAAGCAATACTACATTGGGCTTGTTGGACATCTGCTGGAAGAGATTTTTGTCACATGAATTAAAAAAAAATTAGATGTTGAGTTTTTCAAAATCTCAACATACTATTTAAATACATTACATCAACTTTTTTCATGTCACATTTAGTATTACAGAGTGAAGACCCTGAAATATTGATTAATTGAAAATATTTTTGCACTAGCATAACATTTTTCGATTTTCAAAAAAAAAGTCACCATTCCAGAAACTTTCTGGTTACAGCTGATGCAACACTGATTTGCAAACATCTGACCTACAGATACTGACACCTGAACACATGACCGTGCAGTAGATTTGTGACAATGGGAAAGTATTTGCTTTGCACTTGTCTACGCTTGTATTTACGGTCTCTTCTGCTTGGTTGTAGGTTGGTGTGTGAAAGTATGTAATAACCTGTGGCAAATATGGCATCTAACTAAATATATACGTACACGAAGAATACAAACAAAATAAATAAATAAACAAATACATGGAATGTTCACAAATCAGTGTTTTACTTGAGCTGAGAGCAGAATGTTTGCGGGTGCTATTTTGGAGATAGGTATTCTCATTTGACACGTTGAGGAAATTTTTTTTTTTTTTGGGATATTCACATAACCTGTGTTTGTTTTGACTGGGGTGACAAATGATGATGACAACTAAAGACTCTCTCAAACTCCTAAATACAAAAAGAGAAAGCAAGCCAAAGCAAGCCAACCTTCCTTTTTCACACACATTTTAGTCCATTCTCTGCGGTATTTTGTGCGATCCCATTTTGTTAAGTGCTGTTAAGTGCCGGTAGAATATGTTTGTTTTTGTGTATGTGTGTGTGTGTGTTGTGTGTGTTAGTGAGTGACTCCCACACGTACTCCTACTCTCCCACCAACACACGTACCCTCATTTCCACATTGAGGGCCACCGCCTTCCCAGAATCCACCCACCCCAACCCTTGAAGTGTGACTCTGCCACCAACGACCAATGCTGCCAGGGGAACCCCCGGTCCAGTTATACCATGGACTCCCTGAGGGCCTCCACCTCCTCGCTGGAGAGGGGAGGCCGGGGAGGCGAGAGCTCCTGAGGCGCCGAATGCAGCAGCACCTCGTTGGTCACCTCCACGGGCACTACCAAGTGCTGCCCCACGGGCGGCCGGGGGTAGGTGGCATGTGGCTGGGGCTTGGGCGGTGGCCTGGAGGAGGCGGAGGAGAGAGAGGAAGTGGGGGGGTGTAGCGGAGCTGCGGGAGGTGATGCCTGGGCGACGACAGCCGTGGTGAGGCTGACGGTCGTGACAGGTGCATTGGGTGGCGTGGGCCTGGCCTTCATCTCGAGTGCCAGGGCCAGCTCGGGGTTACTGCCGTACAGGGCGTTCATCTTGCGTGCGATCAGCCCCTCTGTCTCGGGTGGCTGGTCCTCGCCTTGTGCACCGGACGGTGGTCCCCCCTTGCCTCCCTTCTGACGGTGCAGGTGCGCGGCGTGGTGGACTCCTCTGCGAAACAGGTATGCCCGGTAGGCGCGCTGCAGCGTCACGGCCGACTCCTCTTCCAGTTTGTGGCGCACCGTGGTGTTAATGGGCTCCAGCGATGATGGCTTGGGGTTGTTCATGTTGAATTTGAGCTCCAGGCTCTCACGCATGGCCGCCATCTCCAGGGTGTCACCCAGCACCTCCTGGGTGAGCGCCAGCAGGATGTCCAGGCAGTGGACCTTGTCGTCGATGCAGACGGGCAGGTCCATGGCCACGAGCCGCAGCCGGTTTGGTTTTGGGACGCGGAAGGGCTCCTGCAGCGCGTGGCAGAACTCGGAGAGGCGCTCGTACGGCAGGAACTGCGAGGCCTCCGGGTCGAACTTCTCCCACGTCTCGTAAAACATCTCAAAGTCGTCCTCACAAAGCGCGTCGCCACTCTCCTCTTGTGCCGTGTTGAAGTTCTCCAGGATGATGGCGATGTACATGTTCACCACAACCAGGAAGGACATGATGATATAGCTGCAGAAGAACATGATTCCCATGCCGGGGTTGCCGCAGTTACCCCGCACGTCCGAGCCGGGGTTCTCGATCTGCGGGTCGCAGTCAGGAGGCCCGCTGTTCAGGATGGGCAGCAGGAGACCGTCCCAACCGGCCGATGTTGTGATCTCGAAAAGACAGATGATGCTGCTGCCGAATGTCTCGAAGTTGAACATGTCGTCGATACCGGCCTGCTTCTTCATGTAGGCAAAGTTGGACATGCCGAAGATGGAGAAGATGAACATGATGAGGAAGAGGAGCAGGCCGATGTTGAAAAGCGCAGGAAGCGACATCATCAGAGCAAACAAAAGCGTCCTAATGCCCTTGGCACCTCGGATCAGGCGAAGCACGCGTCCAATCCTGGCCAATCGGATCACACGAAACAGGGTGGGCGACACAAAGTACTTCTCAATGATGTCAGACAGCATAAGTCCTGAACAGACAGAACACACCAGTGTCAAGAGTAGGATAGCTCTTTCTCCACAAATCTTTATAACCAAAGCTTTTGTCTAAGGATATTATGCATATAAGAAATAGAAAATGCATAAATGCATCTATGGACACTCAACCCAAACAGTCCTGTCCAGCTTTTTATATTACTAGATTGATTTCACGCAGACGTATTAGTGGAATGCATGTAAGGGTGGTTAAGGGAAAAAGCATGCAGTCCTGCCTGTTGTATTCCTGAAATAGCCTAGGAAACACATGTTACACACACACACACACACACACACACACCCGCAATGGAGAGGATGACGACAACAAAGTCAAAAACGTTCCAGCCGACAGTGAAGAAGTAGTGTCGGAGAGCAACCATCTTAAGCAGGCACTCTCCAGTGAAGACCACGATGAAGGCCAGGTTGATCTTGTAGAGAACCTCCTCCTTCTCCGCGCTCTGGTCGTCCGTCTCCACCATCATGGTCACCATGTTGAGACAGATGAGGATCATGATGAAGATGTCGAAGGCTTGCTGCATGATGAAGTCGTAGACCGCGCCCAGGATAATATTCTGCAAGACAGGAAGTGAAAGGAAGTGATGAATTCAGAGGCGGGTGGCATACCATAAATATAGTAATAGAAATACTTGCAGCACTGAATTCTGTGAGATTCTGTGAATGTGACACATGTGCCAATGTGTAAGTCAACTAGATGCTTCTTCTTCCTCTTCTTTGCATACCGCCAACTGTGTATGTTAAGGCACTTAGCAGGCTATGGAGTATCAAGACAGCTGTGCCACTTACAGACAATCGAGAATGCAGTGCGTTTTCTATGGATGTATTGCTAAGGGTAGGAGAATAAGAGTGGTGGTTGACAGTAGGACTCACGTTCGGTCTGGGGATGGGTTTTACTGGTTTCTTAGAGCCCAGCTTCTTCATGGCCTCATGGTATTTCTTCTGTTCCTCTGTCATGAACACGGCTCCTCCCAGGTACAGTGGAAGAAACAAGGCCAATGATTCTTTTCCATCATTAATACTTCAACACTGAGGAATTATCAATATCATAAGGTCTTACATGATAACAAATTTATATTTTTGTTTTGTTTTGTTCATGGTTGCTTCTGCACTGTTGCATTCAAGCGATGCACCAAAATAATATCAGGTATTCAGGTGACTGTGTTTGTGTGTGTGGAGTAATTGAGAATAGTTTGCAGCTTATCTTTTGCTTCTGCTGGTTGAAGTTGTCGATGATGACACCAATGAAGAGGTTGAGGGTGAAGAAGGAGCCAAAGATGATGAAGATGACGAAGTACAGGTACATGTAGAGGTTGATCTCATACGACGGCTGCTCCTCCGGCTGTAGCACAGACACATTTACATTCACATCTATGCGTTTAGCATACACTTTTATGACAATCAAGCTACGTACATAGAAAAAACCTTGAAAGAGAGTGTGTGAGTGGGTGTGTGTGTGTGTTTGTTGGAGGTTGTTTTTTCAACTGAAATAATTCAAGCTAAAAGTAGTAATATTAACTAATTGTCTACAAGTATATTAATGAGTTAATATATACAAAAAATATATTAGTGTGTTATACAAACACAAACAAGTAGATATTGATGTGTTATACAAACACAAACATAGTATGTATATAACATGAAACATTTCTTCACAGCATGTTAATGGTTTAACATTAGCAGTACCTCTCGTGAATCAACAGCTGCATACATAATATCCATCCAGCCTTTGAATGTAGCCTGAGCAACAACAACACACACAGTCACAGAAATAACACCTCCAGCATTCTACACGGACTCTCATCAGTTTTAGCAGAAACTATTACTATTAATGTATGTAAATATAAGTAAATATAAATAGATAAATCCCTTATTATCATTTTACCTATTCAAAATGTTTTATGTATGTATTAAAAGTGTCTGACTCAGATACATTGCTTAGCAGCTCACCACTTGAAGTAGGGAGAGGTAACCCATGCCCACATTGTCGTAGTTGACCTTGACGTTGACCCAGCGCACCTCGTTGGTGTGCATGAGGGCCATACAGTCACTGTGGTTATTGACTATCTCCATGGGGAAGATCTCCTCAGTGGTGGTGTTGATGCAGCGGTAGAACTTTCCGGCAAACAGGTTGACGCCCATGATGCTGAAGATGAGCCAAAATATGAGGCAGACAAGCAGCACGTTGAAGATGGATGGGATGGCGCCCACCAGTGCGTTCACCACCACCTGTTGTTATGGAAATGCCAAGAGGTCAGTCAACAGAAAGATTACACATCTTCGATGACTTAAAAAACACACAAGTAATGGAAGATGACATCGAAGATCCCTAATAAAAGCATACCCTCATCCCCTCAAAGCGGGATAGCGCTCGCAGTGGCCTCAGCGCTCTGAGCGTACGCAGAGATTTAATCGCTCCCAGCTCAGAGTAGCCCATCAGGTTAGCCGTGAGACTGACGAGAGACACCTACACAGGCAAAAAAAACACACACACACACAAACAAAGGACATGGCAGCCCAAATTGAGACACACACACTTAAAGTATACACAGATTGTGACTGCGGTGTTGAAGCCACAACCTCTTCTGTTATTATTCTACAACAACTGATTGATTTAATTCCTTATTACAGTATTTATCAACATGATAATCCACAATAAGTACAATTTACACTCACTTGCAGTCCTTGATGTAGGCTTTTTAAGAAACAGAGAGAGGTAACAGGATTTCAGCATTGGATTTACATGTGTGTTCAAATTAGTGTATCTGCATGTGTGTTTGCTTTACATGTGCATGCTCTCTTATTTATCAGCTCTAAGTTTCTAAGCAACCAATAAAAAAGATAAACTGGCCTTAAGATCATCAATCATCTTATTACTTCACGGATCCTGCACACTACTATATGAAACCTGCACATTACTTGCACTACTATTTTTTCTATTCTACAGTACTACTATTGCACTACTACTATATTATAGTACTATTGCACTACTATTATTTCTTTTGCATAAAATTCTTGTATAGTTTATTAATTTCATATAATGTTGATAGGTGCCTTATGTATATTATCTGTTGTTGTCTATTGTCTTGATGTCCATTATGTGTCCATAATACTTCTTGCACTGCATGTATACTGATGGATGTCCTTGACGCTTGTCTAGAGAGCGAACACCTACCAAAGGCAAAATTTATAGTATATGGGAGAATACTTGGCTAGTAAAACCTGATTCTGACATGACATGTGTTGGCTACTCACGTCTACGATGAGGAAGTCCAGCCAGCACCAGGCATTTGTGAAGTAGGTCTTGAAGCCGTACGCAACCCACTTGAGCAGCATCTCCACGATGAAGATGTAGGTGAAGACTTTGTCGGCGAACTCCAGTATGATCTTAATCGTGCGGCGCCGCTCAATGTAAATATCCTCAAAGGCCTGGGATGTACACAGCGGAGGAGACATTTACTGTACGGCATCTGTTCTACAGCAAGTTCTGCTGTCCTTGAGCAAATCCCTATGTTCTACAGCAAGTTCCACTGTTCTAGAGCAAGTCGGTTTAGCGGTTTAGGTGTCTTGCCCAGGGGTGTAGGGACTCTAGCTCCTGATACTGATTATGCTTTACAGATTTTTAGGTGATTTTATGGCTTCTGTATTGCATTGTGAGAATGAACTCCTTATGATGGTTCTTAACGTGTGTGTGTGTGTATGTGTGTGTGTGTGTTTCATTTATTTTAAAATGCCTCGCTCAAGGTAAACATTAGCAGCCAACATTTGAAGCCACAATTTCTCTGGATATTCTCAATCATCTCTGCCACCACCAATTTTGTTTTTAAGAAGGGATTTTTATCTCTTTCATTTCTAAAGCATGTACCAATGCTCCACTGCTGAGGAGAATCATGAAGACGATGAAGGTCTCAAAGTAGTCATGCTCCACGATTGTGAAACATGTTCGCCGCAGGTTCCACCAGGTCTTTCCTTTGCCCTCTGAGACGTCCACGGTCAGAAAGGGGAAGCGGCGAATACAGTCTAGAATAGAGACAACACAAGGGAATACAGTCAAAAGAGGCTAGAGGACATGCGGTCTAAAAAGGTTAAAAGACATGCAGTCGGAAAGGATTAGAGAACATGAGCTCATGCAGTCTAAAGAGGACATGAGGACATGCATTTTTATGGCAGACACTTTTATTTTATGTCATGTATAGCACACTAACAAAGAAAAAAAAAATTGAATGCAAAAGAGACTGAGAGGATGAGAGGAAATTGAGAGAGAAGATAAGACAGAAGAGGAAGAGAAGACAAAAAAGAAGAGAGGAAAGGAGAGAAAAAGAAAAAAGAGAGGAGAGGAGATAAGAGGAAAGGAGAGACAGAAGAGAGGAGGGAAGAGATACCCACTCTCAGTGAAGCAGTCCTCTGGTTCCTCCGGTTCGGGTTCAGATTCCTCCTCCACCTCTGGTTCTGGTTCTGGAGGCCTGTAGTCTACTGTGCTGCACACTGAAGAATCATCGTCTGCTAACTGAGATCAGAGCAGTGCTTACAATACTACCAGCACCTGAGAACACTTACTTTACCTTACTTCACACTTCTTACTATCAGTCCAATTAGCAGGCACGTGCAGAGGGGGGGGCGAGAGGTGCTTGAGCACCTGCCCCTTTGCCCCTTGATGCCCAAAGTGCCCTTTTGTCAATGTGTATTTATTTATTTATTTATTTAAATGTGTGTGTGTGTGAGAAAGCCTGTCTGTAGCCCTTCAAAAAAAAAAATCATAGCCTAATGATAATTTCGATACCCTGGCTATACGCTCAATCATGTGATCCGCGTAAACGTGCCCTGACCTGCCCTGAAGCTTGGCGCTGCAGCCCTGAAGACTTGAAGGAGCAAACCATAGGACCGGTGAGTAGGTTCTGCAGCGGCATTCATAGTGCGATGTGCACATTGTTTTCTTGTAAGATGCCAGACAGTGCCGTGGGAATATTGTGTGAGCTTTGCGAGCGCGCGTGTGTGTGTCTGACACCCAGAATAGATGGATGTGACTTGGGGCTTTGTGCTGCTTTTGCTAACATTCAGGCCCGTGCCTTCTAGGCAACTGGGGCAGTACAGTAAACTAACGTTAACGCTACCTGAAAAACCGTGCTCCAAAAAAAAAAAAAAAGTTCAACACGGGTGTTTTTTTGCAATTCTTAGTTTGGTCTGTTGTGATGTCCGTTCATCCGATATCTTACAGTTTATGTACAGTAGTAGGTGGTTTGTCTTTTGAAGTTATTGAAATAAAGCCAAGGCCATCACAATACTTTAAAAAAGGCTTTAGGCATACTGAGAAAAAAAAGAGTCTACATTTGTTTTTGTTCTTCATCTGATTGATGAAATAAACCGGACTTCATAGAATGTGTCGTATAGAATTGTGTTTGAGCTAATACCAACTCCATTATTAGTTTAACTGCACATAGGCAAATTGATTAATGTTACTGCTGATACTTTCATTTGTGAGCACAAAAAAACCTTAATGCTTCACAATTAGATTAATTAGTTGTTTAAGTAGTAGGCTATGTTTTAATGTAGCTCAAAAAAAAGTATTTCCAGTAGCTATCAGTTGTCTTTGCATCTTGTCATGATGATCACAAAATCGTTTAATCAGCTATCTCTCTCATGCTCTTTTTAGTTGCTACACTCTCAGATCAGTGCCTACCTCCAGCAATATCAGCAACAGCAGCCTTCCCTCCATCCTCCTCAACAAAATCTTTTCAATGTACCCCATCAGGTAAAACAGACTATGCTTGCGTTGCACCGCAAAGATGTCAGATGTGGACAATGCCTGTTCAACAAAGTATTGTACAAAGTTGTATTGTAGCACTATAACTACCTCTACTTGTACTACTCAACCACTATTGCCCCCACCATCTTGTGCCAATGGACTGTACACTAGTGCATTATCCTGAGCAATAGTTATTTCAACCTATTTAAAATCTTTACTGTATCAGTTTATTGACTATACATTGTATTTATTTATTTAACCACCTGCAACAAGGAATATTCTTTAGCCTTCACTCCATTATCTCCATAGTCTTTTCTTGTACAAAATGCACATAGACTACAGCCAATAGTTTTTTTTTCCCATGGGTACCCTTATTAATCCGTGTTTGTCTTGTGTAACTGTGTTTACTGTCTGTCTTTTTTGCTGAGTGAATTTCCCTGATGTGGGATAAATAAAGTTTATCTTATATTATCTTGATATGGTAGACTATGTTGTGATTACATGTTGCATTCTTCATGAATATGAGTTGCGACAGTCCAGAACGTTATTTTGTAAGATATGTTGCTGTATGGTGTTTCAAATCTGCCCTTTTTTAACTTTGAGCACCTGCCCCTCCAAAGGTCTCTGCACGGCCCTGCCAATTAGTCAATACCAAATCAAGATCTAAAATGATCTGACAGCGTCTTAAAAAGAAGAATAATTAATAATAATTCAATTTTCTTCTCTAGTGACAGAAAACTATAAATAACCGGATATCTGAGGACATAAACATGTTTCAGACGCAGCCTGCTGAGAACAGCAGCTAGTTAGGTACCCTCTGGAGTTTCTTCTCTTCCTCCTCCTCCTCATCTGAGTCCTCATCGCTCTCCGAGTCCTCCACGTCTGACTCAGCCTTGGCCATAGGCACCTTGAGAGTGCGTTTGCCTGGGTTACAGTTGGGTATGCCGTCCACCATTTTGTCCAGGTGGTTCATGGGAAGGTCGTCCTTGTCCAGGCTGTCGTCCCCGCTCCCCCCGGTGCCCTCGCCCTCACCAGGTGCCTTCTTGCCCAGGGCACGCCTCAGCAGGCTGCCTGTGTTGGCCTTGAGCCAGTCGATGCCACGCGTTATCCGCCCGATGGCGATCTGGAGGTTGTTCTCACCATCGTCGTCGCCGGCTGACAGGTTGTCTCCACTGAAGGAGCTTAGCAGCAGGGCAAGGAACAGATTCAAGACCTGAGAGAAAGAGAGAGATGGAGAGATAGATGGGGAGAGAGAGATAGAGAGAGAAATAAAGGGAGAGAGGTGAGATGAGAGAGAGGGGGAGGGACAGAGAGAATGAGAGATAGAGGGCACACTTGAATATGTGAAAACAACACCATCTTGGAACACCAAGAAAACAATGAAAAACTATAAAATTGAATACAGTTAGTAGCAGAACCTTAGTTTCAAATGTACTGTCATTGCAGTGTTTGTGAAAGCATACAATTCTCATAATCCATGTTTTCACATGACCTCAGTGTGTCATGTCACAGTCTGCCTCTCCTGCAAAGAAAATGTTTAATAACATCTCCAATGTCCTAGACCCCATGAGCATAAAATCTAATCTTTTTCAATTGCAAAGCGGCATGTCTGGTGTGTTACACACCCTGTATCGGGTGAGTGTGTGAGCGGGGCGGTGACGAGGCATTAATAAATATTATGTTGTCCTGCAGGGTAGAGTGGAGAGGAACGCAGCTATCTTTAGGACCTGAAACACTTTGCAGGTGCCACTCGCGATTCCTATTTCCACCCCTCCAGAGCCAGGATCATGGTTACAGGGGGAGCACAGAGACTGGACCGGATCATTCCGCCATAGGTCAAGCTGTGAATCAGTGAGAACTTCACAAGAAGGAAGGGAGAACAGACAGACAGAGAGCTGGGGGGGGAGAGAGAGTGAGAGAGGAAGAGAGACAGATAGGGAGAGAGAGAGAGACAGAGAAAAAGAGGATACATATAGAGTTGGAGACAAAGAGGAGTGGAGTAAAACACAAAGAGAGAGAGCTGGGCGGCCACGCCAGAGAGCCAACAAAGAGAGAGAGTGAGAGAGAGAGAGAATGAGAGAGAGAGAGAGAGAGAGAGAGAGAGAGAGAGAGAGTAATTTGCACATCATGGATGCAGAGAAACTCAAACACACCAACCCAATGCATCAAGAGTTCAGAAGCAAAATCCCGAAAAAGTCAATTTGTGTTGAATTTACTGAAATATATTTATCATTTTGACAAACTATATTATCAGTTCAACACTGACACTGAAAACCTTGTTTTTGCTTCATAATAATGTTTCTAAATCATACATAAAAAAACTTTTTCTGATGCTAGACTACTAAAAATGTAGCCTATATGTGAGTTTACATACAGTACACACATGTGCACAAACTGTACGTTGAGCTCGAAAGAGTACACTGAATTGAAATGTACTGACGTTACTCAAATGAACACTGAGAAACTGAGTGCAAGACAGGATCAGTTAAACAAAAACAAAGTTTAACAATCACAGACTTTTTGAGCAGGTGAGTCATACACTAACAAAGAAGGTAATTACACAGTATACCATCAACAAATTCATTTGTATGAAGCATTACAATGTGAAACTAGCCCGCCATTTGCTCACCTAGGTATCATCTGACTGAGAGGAGAAAACAAGATCTCCAACGAGGTAAGGTGTCAAGGAGGCAGGAAATGCCTTCACACACTAACCATTGAGGTAGTATATGTTACTCCGAGACACACACACACACACACACACACACTCACACACACCAACATCAACAAGGTTAGATAACCTCCACAGTGACACTAAGCCTGTGTCCCTAATTATGTCAGATATATCTGAAAACCCTCACAAATCATTTATTACTAATAACTTCTACTACTACTACTACCACTACTACTACTATTACTAATAATAATAGTTCAAAGTCATTTTTATTTAGCATGAAAAGCTTCTATAGATTTATCTCTGGCCTCTCCAGTTACAAAATGATACCGAATATCTCGACACGACCCATCAGAAGCATCTGTGAGCCAGTGGCACATAGTGCCAGTCCAGTCCAACACATCAGCAGTATGTGCCCAGGCCCGCGGGTTACATGAGACGCCTGTGCAAATGCACACAGGGCGTGAAGGCCCACCAGCACCAGTAATCTCATTACAGTGTTCCCGATCAATTAAGAGCAGGAACTGCAACTCCCGAGTCCCCCACACCACACACACACATCACACGTATGGCACACACACACACATATCACACACACCACATTACACCACACCACAGCATACACACACACACACAGCGCAGCACTACACACAGACACCAGACCACCACAGACCCACCCATACACTACTGCCAGCTTCTCACTACCCTCTTACCCCAAAAGCTGCAGCTCTTGACTAAAGTTTCGACGTATGCCAAGTCTTCATCAGAGTCTAGAGGCATGAAGACGTGGCATACGTCGAAACCTTAGTCTCTATGTTGGCACCAAAGTAAAATAAAAATATTACTTTATATCTGTGTTGCTCCGGTAAACATCCCTTCTACCTTGAACCAGTCCTCTCCCATTGATGCACCAGATAAAATTGCAGGAGTGTGGAGGAAACTTCTCTTTTCCACGGGAAACTAAATCACATTTGTTATCTTGTTTGATATGATAAAAAATTGTATTAGATGAGGTTTCGCTGTAGGGGTAGCTCATAAGGTAACAATGACAACATCGACGACAACAAAATGCAATGTTATGATATATTTTATCAAATGGGGTGTTCCAGCTGTAGGGAGAACTCCAGATATAAGAAAAATAATAAGCCTCCATCATCCTGCATCACCCATGTCTCTGTCAAACCACAAACCCTTTTAAGTAGGTTTAAGGGGTTTCATTCAGCTTATTATGGTTTTTGCACATTTGTGTGAATTTGACTCTCCAGGGCATATTCAAATGGGATCAAGACATACAGGATTCTGCTGATATAATGTTTTGTATAAGGATGATGCACACCTTATGGTTGTGTGTGTGTGTGTGTGTGTGTGTGTGTGTGTGTGTGTGT
>JAGFZM010000131.1:28276-53757 GCA_017657215.1 Limnothrissa miodon | reverse complement strand
CACACACACACACACACACACACACACACACACACACACACACACACGCACACACACACAAACACACACACACACAGACAACACACGAACAAACTGGGCGTAGTCGTACCAGGTTGCCCACTGACAGCATGTGGTCAAACTCTGGGCTCATGGGGTAGTGTTCCATGGCCATGAAGAGTGTGTTGAGCACAATGCAGATGGTGATACCCAGGTCCACAAAGGGGTCCATCACTATGATGTTCATCCACTTCTTAAAGACCACCCACGGTGGGCAGCAGTTCCACTTGAGGAAGATGTCGGCAAACTTGTACCAGCCAGGTGGGCAAGGCCTCTGAGCCTCTTCTAGCTCTGTTAGATAAAATAGATGAGAGGAGGGTTCAGTCGAGAGAGAGAGAGAGAGAGAGAGAGAGAGAGAGAGAGAGAAAGAGAAATTAAATTAGGAGAAAGAAAGAAAGAAAGAAAGAAAGGAGAAAAGGGATAAATAATTAAGTGAAAAAGACTGCTGCTTTCCCTGATTGTCTTTGCACTATAAAACCCTAAAACACTTCAGTGGCTACATTTTCATGGTACAAATACTTTTCAAAATACTGTTGAAACACCTTATTGATACATTCAAGTCTATTTATTTAAGTACAATTTTATTTAAGTACCAGCAAAAGGATATGTCTTGATCCACTTTCACTTTACCTAATTTTGATTCCTTTGCATGTCTACTACATGTGAAGAAATTGACAACAAAACGGACTTAGACATTTTGACTTTGATGGCTGTTTTGACTATTGCAATAACTGACAGACAGTTTCCTTCCACCAAAATATCACATCAATCTACAAACTGAAATATTATTCAATTCAATTCAGTTTACTTGCCAGACACATGTCCAAATTTACACAAGACAGACATCACAAATACACATCAAGACATCCTAGGAAAATCACACACACACAAAAAATAAATAAATAAAATAAAATAAAAATAAAATTATTATAATATATACAGGCATTTTCTCCAGTGCGCTCTCAGTCTGGATGAGTACCTTGTGCTACTCATAGCCGGGTTTGTGAGTGCCACTATGATGTTGTTGGATGAATCTTCCAGGCGTTGTGAAAACTGATACATTAGGTTTCTTAAAAGTGCATGAAGTGTACTTACTCGGGACTTACTTAGAGCATCATTGTAGGCTACTTGTAATTTTTGCATGCTGACTTTTTTATAGGTGGACCAGAGGTGAGCAGTGTAAAGTGGTGTGCAGTATGCCTTGAATAGAGCCACTTTAACTTGATTAGAACAAAATGAAAATTTTTGGGCTATGATGTTCGCCTGTGCATATAACTTACAACACTGCCTGTATATGTCATCATCATCACTCATATCCTCTGTAATCCAGTGACCTAGGTATTTTATCTTTTTACAAACCTCAAGAGGATTATTCGACAGTCTAAACACAGGAAATTTAAGGCTTTTATCCTGCTTAGTTCTACATATTAGAATAGCGCTTTTACTTGAATTATATTTTATGTCAAATTGTAAACCATAGTAAGAACATACATTACATCAATCTATAAACCAAATCTTATAAGTCACCATTTCACATGACAGCCAGGTGCAGGCAGTTCTCTCTCTCCCTCTCTTTCATTCTGTTTCTGTCTGTCTCTCTCTCTCTCTGCCCCTGACTCCCTGCCAGCAGTTAATTTTATCTGTCTGACAAACGCAATGCAGGACCACACTCGCGTCTGCCCTGAGATCCCAATGGCAGCTTTTTACACAGAGTGGTGGCTTAGCGGTGGCGTCCAGACCATGCCTGGCTCTAATGTGAGTTGTAATTGACTAGATTAGAGTCCGGTAGTAAACATGCGGCCTTTGCTGGACACGACTTTGGGGCAGCACTGTCTGGACAGAGGCTAGAAGGAAGACGATAATCGTCCAGTGTAATTGTTGGAATCACGAGTACACTCACAGGTCATTGCAATTCCCTAGTGATAAGCTCAAGGCTATTTTAGAGTAAATGAGTTGAGTCTTATTTGTATCTTCAAGTCAGTCGCATCTGTAGTTCTTATTTGCTTATAATTAGCTATTTCACCTGGGTAGGATGTAATATACTGTAACTAACTCTACATAAAACCAAAATAACTCCATCATAGAAAACAATTATTTATACGATATACCAAAAATAAAATCTTAAGAAAGTTTAGAGGCGCAGGTGCATGTCACTAATAACAAAGGCAACATTATTTATTATGCAAAAGCTGGCGTTAAAGGGTGATGATGGTTGTGTGGGTGGTGAAGATGCTGATTACAGTGTCAATGAATAATAATTGTATTCAGAAATCTACTCTCATAACTGTTCTCTGCTGCCCCTTGATAATGTGGTGGTCAGAAGGAGAACTGCAGAAGAAGGCAGCAGTAGAAAACTCTCTCTTCTCTCTCCCCTCCTGTGTGTGTATGTGTGTGTGTGTGTGTTCAGTCCATACCTTCCATGGCGTTGGATAGCACCGTGAGTGCACTGGCTGTTCGTTTGCTTAAGCCTGGTTGCTCTAGGTACATCATGCTGTGTTTAGAACCAATGGACCTGCCATCTTTACTCTTATCATCATCTGTCCATATCTAAATACACAAACACACACACAAAATAAAAAGAAGTTGAAAATATGTATAATGTTTTTCAACAAAAAGTAACTTGTATATATTAGATATATTAGATCTCTGCACAACTTAAGATCTTGAATACACACAAATGTTGAATATACAATTTTTCTGCATCTTGTTTATTTGCTTTTGTTTTTGGAGATTTGACCATAATCTGACCAATCTCTGGTCTCTGAAAAACATTATACCTTTTTATTCCCTGTTTTATTCCCTGTTAACTATCAATTCACTATGAAGGCAATAAGACAAAAAGAAGGAATCCTTACTTCTTTTTCTGATGAAACTCTGTTGATAACAAACCGTGGCACAATTCTTCCATTACAGTCCTTAATGACTTCATCGTTGTCATGGAGACTGCGTGTGTCATTGGTGCCTCGACTTCGAAAAGTCTTTTGGCTAGCCAGAGACATCTGACTACTTACAATCATCTGCCAACATTGTAATAATTTAGTTAGTATCAAGGCTCAAAGCTTCTGAGGTTAAACTATTTTATTGCGTGAGTGGAAGCTAACTACAAGAACATGCTAAATCTTTAATTAAAATTAAAAAAATCTTGTGCTACTAAATAGTTGACATAAAGGAAGGTTGTTAGTATGATTAAAAAGATAAATCAAAATCAGTCAAAATGTCCTAATTACATAGTCAAATCAGCATAATTAACATAATTAAAGAGTAATCATGTGTATATATATATATATCAGTTTGCCTCATTATCTATTTATATATTATGTTTTCATAATATTCAACAAGGATATCAGCCTAATGAGGATTTATTGATCTATTTTTATTGACTATATTTCTTGACTATTTCTTGATTTCTTTTATGTCTATCTGTGGAACTAAACAAATTTGCCCAATCGGGTAGTGATCTGTAGTTCTTGTAAAACTACAATTGACTTATGACTTCCGTTCCAATCGGTACAGGGTGCGATTTTCAAAACTCCTTAGTGCTGCTTTAATTAGTCAAAACAGCAACACAAACACAACATCCACAAATCAGAAAAAGCAGATTTTTTAGTTCTATCTAGACTTTTTTCTAGTTATACAAATCATCTCTCACCTGTGTGATAGTTAAATCCTACCCATAAATAAATAACATTTTAGAAAATAATAAATTCACATCTAATCCTCACGCAATGTCTCTTTTCTAGTTCAGACATCTAGATCAAGTTTGACAAGAAGTCTTCACCTGACCTCATCCTCTTGGTTGCGGAGCTGTTCTAGAAGCCTTTGGAACTCCTCCTCCTTCTCTTTGGCCTCTGCCAGGGTTGCCTGGTTCTGTTCGTCGTACGCCATAGCAACCACAGCCAGGATGAGGTTGATGAGGTAGAAGGAGCCCAGGAAGATGACCACCACGAAGAACAGCATGTAGGTCTTGCCAGCCGCTCTGAGGGTCTGAGCACAGCCAGACACTCAACAACTACGCCAACACACGTTTCACACAAATATGCTGATGTTGTAAGTGAAAATATGACTGGATAGGAAATATCAAAATTAAAAGATATTGTTCACGAGAGTTCACGAAAACCTAGCCCTGTTTTTTAAGGAATAAAAAAGAAAAAATGTAGCACATCCCAGACTAAATGTGTATTAATTTGCTAACTGAACACATCACCGTCAAATGTGCCCTTATAAATTAGTACTAACTGCTGTTTCACTCTACACTGTTAAAAAATGTAATTATTATTCTAATCTTTTTCTCTAATTATAATACTAATCTTGAACAACAGGAAAGTGGGTGAAGTGACCCCACATGACTGATGCGACAACCAAATATTAATTGTTTTGGAATAGTAATAGGAATAGTTTTAGTAACAAGCTTGGCATTAGCCATTGAGAGTTTTCTCAGTTTCTCCTGATACCTGTTCTACTAGGACAAGCATTACGCACCAGCTGGAAGAGGTTCTCCCAGTAGTCTTGTGTCATCAGCCTGAAGAGAGCCAGAAAGGCCCAGCCAAACGAGTCATAACTGGTGTAGCCATAGTTGGGGTTCCGCCCGGCCTTCATGCAGACGTATCCTTCTGGGCACTTCCTGTCAACAAGGGTAATAGTGAAGCTTCTGCATGCACTCATACTCTTTGCTTGTTGAGTGGTTCTCTTTCGGTTGAACTGCTCAACGTCAACACTTGGTATGTCACATTTCAGCCATGTATTTTGACAAACAAACTTAAAACCAATCCATGAATAATGGGGAGAGTGATTGCGTGTTCGGATCTTGGAACACTCCTATCGTGAAATCCTGATACAGCACACTGGTGAGCACACAGCACAAACAATTCTGCCTCTTTCGGTTTTAGTGCCTGTGCGTAACATTCACATTGCTGACTACCTAATTCAACCTTGTTGCTTGTTAGCTTATTTATCTTACGTGATAGCGCCACACAAAACAGCAGAGAGCAAACCGCCTCCTTTGGAAACCAATGACTTGAGAGCCTGCAGCTAAAGTTTTAAAGCATGTCTGAATTCTCTGAAGTTGATTTAAATAACACACTCAAACCCTGGTTGTATGTCTAAACTACCTTTAACCACATTACACTGCAGAGCGCAAATTAGTTCAGAAATCTAGAAAATACTCTTGGCATACCGTAGCTAATAGTTTTGTTCAGTAGCCACACACCATATGGTTTTACAAAGCCCATTGTAGGTCCAATCTTTGTGGAGAGTCATTGGGTGGCCTTAAAAGATTTTATAGTTATAAGAAGTCAGACTTGGGATTAGGCAGACTTTTCTTTAAAAGTTGAGCAGAGAGGACTTAAGTTATTTGTTTCAAAAGAAGGAGGTAGAGTATACTGTTTGCTGTAAAGCCATTCACAAAAAAAAAAAACTTTTTTATGCAGGAATTGAATTTTAAATCTTGTCAAATTGGGAAATGGAAGAACATTATTCACATCTATTCTGAACAAATGTTTGTGCAAACAAAAAAAAATTCTCTAATATGAAGCTGCATCTGACAAACATTGTTAATTGCAATGCAACTGCCATTTCATATAGCGGCTAACTAACTAACATAGTAAGTTGCAATGCTATTACCATTCTCCAGTTGCTTACTAACTAACTTTGTCTGGCCACTGTTAAAGAAACACATACCCAGCATCAGAGCTGTTTCCACACAGGAGGGCATCCAAGCTGCCATCTAAGAAATACTGATTGTCTGAAAAGAGACAACACTTGTCTTAACAACACTTAAACAACAAATAAACACAACATACAGTCAGGATGGAAATATTCAAAGGTCAAGTGAGACCCCTTTAACGTTATATTAGAGAGATCTCTGTGTGTCAATAATATCTTTATTATTTTAGCATTATGCCTCTACAGTAAGCAGCTCTTAGCCATCCCCCCACACCAATTACTTTATTTTTCCTCCTTCTACACCCCGTGTTTTTTTTATGTACAATAGACAGACAGCATAAATTAACTCTGTGTGGTGGCATTTTTGGAGGAACTTTGCTAATGAGCTGATCTCCAAGAGATCTCTTTAGAGAGCAATACCTGGGTTGTCAATATAGGCCTTGAAATCAAAGATGCTGGTCTCATTGACAGTTGAGTTGTAGTCCATCGCGGTGTTGACGTTGTTGAAGATGGTGTCGTTACCAAAGACGGTGTCGTTGCCAAAGATGGGCCAACGAATGCACTTCTGCCGCAAGTTCCCCATGAACAGCTGCAAGCCGATGAGGGCAAAGACTGCAAGTGCGAACACTGTTAGAATCATCACATCGCCCATCTTCTTCACTGACTGTATGAGAGCTCCAACGATGGTTTTCAAACCTTAACCACCCCGACATGGTAACAGTAAAAAAGGAAAAGATAAAGGAGAAGATCAAGAAAAACATTCGAGTGTGTACAATGTCTCCAACAGCAACATGTTGTTTTACCTAAGCTAACCCCTTGAAGCGGAAAGGCATTTATATCTAATTACTTAATAAACATGTAAATGCAAAAAAATTATAATAAGATATTCAACAAAGCTCTATAGATATTTTCATTATGCAGCATGTTTAAGCCTTGACTCCAAACAAGGTAGGCCAAGTTTTGCCAAATGATGAGCCATATTCAGCACTGTATGATCAAACAGGGAGACATTCACCAGGAATCACTGTGATGGTCTTAAGAGCTCGAAGTACACGGAACGTCCTTAGGGCCGACACGTTGCCAAGGTCGACGAACTCTGTGATATAACTGAAAGGTAAAACACTCACATATTAGATTAATAAACTCACACACACACACACAAACACACACACATGTTGATAACCGTGTAACAGTGCCAAAGAGATGCATAAAGTAATCAGTAATCATAATGATAAAATAGAAAAAAATATGACATGGCCTTACAAACACACACACACACACACACACACACACACTGTTTATATTTTTATATTTAACTGACAGTTACAGAAACAGTGTCAGGTGTAACACGAGCTGAGCTAACTGCAGCCTGTTAAACAATAAATACTACTTCAACTGCTCTTTTATTGGGTTTGGTTGTTGAACACGAGAACAGGCGCTTAGCTGTAGGTAAGTGATCTGTCTTAATGACGGCTATTTTTAAGGCTGCCCAGTGTCCACTTAAATGGCAGCAGTGCAAGTTAACAGGAGAGCAGACATGTCCAGTGCATTGGTTACTTCAAACATGCATACAAAACAGGCTGTCAGAAATGTCACTCGGCTATGTGGACAGCAATACGCCAAACTAGATTTAATGAAAAATACCAACATCAGATCAGATGTCCATGCACTGCAAGTTGGGAGGAACAGCGGAGAGCCCAGTCAACGGCATCTTTAGACAACAGACTGATTACTGGAAATGACTGATTGAAACTCAAGAACTAAGGATGGGAATCGATAACTAGGACTCTAATGCTTCAATTTACTTGGGATGTCATCTTATCTATTCCTCTTATCAATGGCAGATTTAAATTCTTCATTTCTGAAACACTAACGCATGCCTAGTTAATGGCTGCATTACTTATTTGTAATACAATCATAAAGTAAAAGTCACAGCCTAAGTCCTTATTAAGTCCTTATAAAATCAAGAATAAACACCTAATTCAAGAAATTTGTTACTAAATGGTTAAATGGTTAACAAATGATTAATGTTGCTTAACACATGTCTTACAAGTTACCGGTACTTATATAGACACTAGGTATGTATTAGTGGCCTTGTATAAAGTGTTACTGGTTACATTAAACTGTAAGTTAAAGATGATCTTGAATATATATAACTATCTTTACTTCTAAGGAATTATTAAGCAAATTGATAAAGAATGAGACCCATAAGCAGGACTGACAATGGCATCAATTCTGATCAAATCCATCCTTTCAATACCCAGTCGTGTCTGGAACTCATTGAAAAGTCCAGTACTACTTACGCCATACTGATCACCATGAAATCAAGCCAGTTCCATGGGTCTCTTAGGAATGTAAAACTTCCGATGCAGAAGCCTCGTGATAACACCTTTATTGATGCCTCAAAGGTATAAATACCAGTGAAAACGTATCTAAAATGACATATGCAAGCACAAATGAGGATCTTTACATTTTGAGGATATTTACATGTAAAAAATACTACTGCTACTGATAGCGCTGACATTGACTGCCTGTTTGGTTCTGGTTATGGACTAGCTGAGAAGCTGTTAACATACATTTTTAACAGCTATTTTCAAAATGCTGTTAATTATATAATTAACAATATCTCCTCTTAAAATTAAACTCCAAATATATAAAACCATACAAGTAAATCAATGAAAATGTAAATGTGCAAATAAAAACATATTAATAATATATATGTATACATACAACAATAAGGTTGCCATGTGAACTTACTCGACTGTCTTACTCCATGCCGGGGGGTTGCTCATGGTCATAAACACACAGTTTGTTAAAATAGTGACCATGATGATCATGCTAAACAATTTAATTTAGAGTCAAGGAAAAAGCCAGGAGATAGTACAAACAGACAGCTAGCCTGAAATAGGACAATTACAAATAAACTCAATTCCTAGTTCGAGTGTTGACTGTTACAGAGTACTGAGAAAACCTATAGCTGAGATTGCTGAGACTTACTGTAGCTATATTGAGAAAAAAAACTCAGCTAGAGGATGCAAATATATTATAATGTTTTTATGCAACCATGACCAGTGCCAGGTTGTGGTTTTGTTCAGTGTATGTTAAAATAAAACTTAACTTAGCTCAAGGGTACAACAGAGCCTGCTACACTGTAAAAAAAATACACCCTTTCAACTAACAATAATCCAGGCTGCCTGGACCTTTTCAGATAATTTGAGATTACGTGTTGAATGAGTGAATGCTCACAACTCATTATCTCTAGTTTGGTCAACTGAAAATAGTTAGGCATCCCAGACACTAACTTTTGATAGTTGAAAGTATGTACTTTTTTACAGTGTAGGATGCGTACCCAAACTTCTTGGCTACTAGCATGCTAGCCAAGTTCCTTAACCACTACACCACCACCACTGATTTGAACAGATCTGAATGTCACCAGAGTTCAGAAATGGAAGGATATGAATGTATGAGTATTCTTATGGCTCCTCTTCTTACCAGGTTGTAGGGGCTGAGAATGTAACAGGCAGGCTCTGCATTGAACCTGTAGATTGTGTTACCTTTGGTGATCACTATGAAAGTCTACACAGCAAGAGGATAGAAACAACAGAACGGGTTATCCAAGTTTCAGGAGGTATTAGCTGGGAAGGCAAATAATGTTGCCTGAAATAGCAATTTTTTACAATTAGTGCTAATATAACTACTTTCATCAGCTTGTTAATAACAGACTGAAAAGCTTGAACAGTGAACCAAACATATGCATGTACATAAAAGAAAATATTGCCCCTTGATAACACAATGTACTAGACTCCTTATTCTTAAAAAAAAGTGAATCAGATTTCAAAATGGCAGCTAAATCTTTCTAACAATTATTTATAAAAGCCTCACTTTGTAACTTAGCAAAGCATGACTGTTCACTTTACATTTTGATCTGATTCAGTCACAATATGAAGGTAATCTGTGGTCACAACAAAGGCGTATCAAGTGACTTTATGCTAAATTAGAATTGAAATGCGCTCAGCCTTTGGGGGTGACAATGCAAAAGCCTAATGCAAAGACACTGCAGTGACTGTGAGACAATGTGCACATTAAGGCACAACTGCCTCGTACCATTTTCAAGAGAGAATATTAACTCTGAAGCAAATAAGCAATCATCACACTGATAATCTGAAACACAATTGTTTTATCATGATTTCCTTGTCTCTGAGTAAAGGATAAGAACACATTAGGAACCCTGAAATAAAAGCAGGATGTGACAGGAAATCAATAATTTCCAACATTATATCAAACTCAAGGTAATGAGTTGTGAATCAGCATTCTCTCATTCAACTCAAGTAAATTATCTCAAGTTTGGTCAACTAAACTAGTTAGGCACCCTAACTTTTATTATTTGAAAGTGTGTATTTAATTTACAGTGGAATCTGAATGGATCTTAAGACAGATTTTCCACATCAAAAGCTAGAATCACTTTGGCAAACATCACTACAACTCCAAAAACTAGACCATACAGAATCATTTTAATAAGTAATTATGTAATTTTCTTGAGATTTTTATTCTATTTCATGGAAAATGCCATAGACTTCAGCGTATGTTTTTGCCTTCACACTTTTTTCATCTCTTTCCGCCTGATGTTATCAACGTAACCTGTTGATCATCTGGAGCTAACCAGTGCTGCTACTTGTGTCTGTGCTGGTTTTGGACATCACAATCTCTCAAAAGGGTTTTAGGGCAATCACACACTTAAACAATCATTACATTCCATAAAATTGCACATTTGATTGGTTACTAAATCATTTATTGTTATTACATCTGTGTAGGTTTTGTTATTTGATGCATACAATCCTTGTTGTCAATCAACCATCTTGAGAGTCTGTGACGTGCAAAATTAGCATAGAGTCTTGTAGCAAACATTAGGTCCAACCAGTCGCTCTTAACAGGCAGAGAGGATCACAAACCTCAGGTGTGAAATGACTAATAAAATGCGTAGCAAAAAAAGGTTTGTATCTCAGACCTTCTGAGCCTATAAGCAGAGTTTTTGTTATAAATGTTAGTTTCCATAGGCTTTTTCGGCCTGGAATTGTATGAGGAATTTAAATTATGCTTTGCTGTTGTCAGTGTGGAGGTCGACTAAAGTAACCTTCATAAATAGTTATCAAAGTTGTTGTCACTATCAAACATATCATACCAAACTCAATGCCTGACCTTCAAAACCCCTCATAGAGAATGATACTGACTTTCTGCTCTTTATAATAGGGGTCGATGTCCTCTAGCGGCATGTTGAGCATGTCCTCCGGTGCGTCTCCATAAATCATGGGCAGGCTCTTCCCTGCTTCGAGGTCCCGACTGGGCTCTTTTGGGCCAGGCTCAGGCTCAGCGCCCTCAAGCTCCATCTGCCGTCGCTCCTCGATGCGCCGCTCGATCTCCGCCAGAGACTCTGGGGTGAAGCGGCGGAACACATCTGTGCCTGGGTGAGCTGGCAGGCTGGCCATCTTCGCATCGCGAAGAGATACCACCACACCGGGGAGGTTCGACAGACAGCTGGAGAGGAGGGAGAAAACTATCAGGTAAATCACAAAGTCTCATACACACTCCTCAGTCCTCCAATGTCCCCTGTGATGCTAAAAAATGTGATTTCTTTGATCCCATTGATGTTCTAGTCTATAGAATCTAGCCTATAGAAGATGTCATGTCTCTATGTATAATCTCCAACTAGTCAGAGTATGATTTACATGACAAAAATAATAAATTCCAATTGAATACTGGAGTACATTAATCATAATCGATAAAGTAATCGTAATCGACATTTACAATCTATAATCGATCAAATTTTCCCAGGCCGATTATTTCAATTAATTTTCCTTTAAAAACGCAGTGGCTCAGTGGGCTAAGGCACCATACCATGAATCCGGTGACCCGGGTCCGAGTCCAACCCGAGGTCCTTTGCCAATCCTTCCCTATCTCTCTCTCCCACTCATTTCCTGTCCATCTATACTGTCCTATCAGAATAAAGGCAAAAAGCTCCCCCAAAAAAATCCGATTTCAATTCAATTACATTTTTTGAGTTACATCACAATTTCTAATCGGACAATTTCTAATCGGAGTGAATAATCAGGTGAGTAATTAGACTAAATTATTTGTTAGCATGTAGTCTAACTGCACTGAGAGAAGACATGTCTGTGATTGCTTTTGTCAGGTTGCAAGCAGGCACTTCCTTGTATGTCTGGGTGTGTGTGAGATAGAGAGACAGATGGAGATACTCAAGAGAGGAGATCCTCAAGGGCAGTGCCTAGACTAGAGACTGATAGATGGAAACCTCATGCCATCACTAGAACTTTTCACATGTAACCTTCCTATCGCTGCAGACACATGCAACCTCACAAACTAAACACAGGTCTTAAGTACAGGACAGTTCAGTGGGGACTGTCGGTACACGATCCGGGCAGCCTGCACGATCCGTTCTGCACATGCACAAAATAACAAAAGCATGACTGTTTCCTGACACTGGAAACACTTGTTTATTATCAACATTGTTTATCATTAAATAGATCACGAAGGGTCAGTTTTGTTGTAGCTTACGCTGTGCATTAGGATGTGTTTAAGTGGTTGCCAATGCATGATATGTTTAAAGAATTTATTGTTATATTTAAACATTAAACTTTGACATTGGTGCTGATCCACCGACAATTTTTGACTGCCTACCCGGGATCCGTAAAGGTCCAAAATACATAACGGAATATACTTGCTTGCTGCTGTTGGTGCTGATCTAATGTTTTGCCCTAATGGTCGTGAGGGGTGTGTATGATATTCATACATTCTTATCTTTAAAACACGGAACAAAATTATAAAGGCATAGGCAAAACAAAGCCAATAAGTTTTTCTTTCCACACGTTTCAACAACATAGCCCATATTAAAGTAAGCAGCCATCTACTACGTTATTTTGCGCATGCGCAGAGCGGATTGTGCAGGCAGCCCGGATCGTGTACCGACAGGGACACCGAACAAAACCCTTTACCCAGTCAGTACTTTGTCTTGTGTCTGTCTCGGTCTTTTAGTAATGTTATGATTCTTTTAACTGATAATGTCCTAAATAGCTAAATGAAACCCCTAGACTCTCCTCTGAAGACTTCATCATGGCCTATGTAACACGACCTTTAAAGTGCTAAACATGAAGGTGCACTGACCCACAGCATGAGCTGACTGTGGGTTTAGCTCACTCTGCTGTTTTTGCTTTTCAGCCAGTTCTGTACCTGTGACAATCCAGTGAGAATCTCTGAGACTTGACCTAACTGACATTAACAGTAATCTGTTACACCAGAAATCGGACATGAATCAACCAATCATAATCAACGACAGATAATACACTTTGAGAAATGTATTTCTGGTTTGTTTGTTGTAGTAGTTTCTGCAAAACATACAGTATATGTTGTATCTCAGCCCAGAGAAAAGCTACTTGCTGTTTACATGTTTATATGTTTACTCATTCTATTCAATTCTATTGTCTTGTATTCTGTCAAATGTTGTTCTTTGTCCTACAGAACACAGAATAGGGGTGGGAATAAAGAACCGGTGAATGTGGGGCTTTCTAAAAAAAAGATTAAAATGGACACATCTCTACACATCTCACACTACACACTACACACATATCACATCTACACAACACATCTACATCATTCTACATCACATCTACAAGCTTCTAAGGTCACCCTAGTAGTATAGGCTATATAACAGGCCTTCAGGTTGATACTGAAAAGAGAAAACTGATAAAGTCTTGGATAGATAGACTCATCAGCAATGTCAAATTAGTCATAATAAAATCCTATCAGTTTCCAGCCCTAACTCAGACTGTGGCACACTGGCCGTTCATATTAGTTTCTGTAGGTGTCTCTGTTTATCAGGGGGCGGGTTGATCTCCCTCTGCAGAATATTCCCTCAGAGTCTACGCCCATGTACCCAACCCCAGCCCACCCCAACCACTACAGCACTGCATCACCCCCACCTCTCTGGCTCCCCTTCTCTCTTTCTCCGTTTCCCAGGACTCGACCAGAGCAGTGACCCACATAAAAGTGTCAAGGTAATGACAAAGTGAGGAGGCCAGGCTCACAGACATGGCTGTGAGAGAGAGAATGAGAGAGCTACAGAGAGAGAGAGAGAGAGAGAGAGAGAGAGTGGCTAGAGAGAGGCGGAGAGAGATGGAGAGAAGCGAGAGTGACAGAATGAGAGAGAAGGGAGAGAGAAGGAGAGAAGGAGAGAGCGAGAAAAAAAAGAGAGGAGAGAGAGAGGTAAGGCGAGAGAGAGCATGGAGAAGGAACTTTCCCACAGTACCCAAAGAAACCCTCACATTGCTGCCCCACATCAGATTACTTATTAGCTTAGCAGACCCCAATGCCGCCGTCGCCACTGAAGAAGCTTCCCACCACCACCCTCCTCAAAGCCTCCATTGGCCTGACTGGCTTGTTGGATGGCTGGCTCACATTCCTCAAGTCTTGCATCTCTCTCTCTCACTCTCTCTCTCTCTCTCTCTCTCTCACTTACTCACTCTTTCTCTGGCATGTTCCGTCAGCACTATAGACCTACAAGAGCCCATGTGCACAGAGCCCCTGGAGCAGTTGAGGTTACTGAGCCTGGCCTGACACAACGGCTGCCATTTTGTGTGGAGAAGACTTTATTCCAACAATTGATGTATTGTGTGTGTGTGTGGTGATGTTAGAGGTGGTGGTGGTAGAGAGGGGGGGGGGGGGGGGGGGGGGGGGGGGGCTGTGACGGTAAAAGTCCAAATAAAAAGAAACAATCTAGTGCCAATCATCTCATATCCCTGTTCTTAGGAATTAGAGCATATGATACAACGTAGACTGAATTTGCGATATTTGGTCCATGTTCTGATGTTCTCAGAACTGTACCATCTCATTTGAGCACTCAGTAACGTAAAACAACAGGGCCACAGGCTGACAGACTGCAAGATGTTTGTGTAACATTTCCAAATGGTAATGTTGGGACATGACACCCTACTGACAGAAGTTGCACTTTGACCTTGACTCAGTGAGAGGCCATTAAATGTCTCAGTGTTGAGTCCCTAAACACCTGCAATCTTTTCACCCTTTGTGCACAGGGATTTGCACAATGTTTGTGTATGCATAGGAAGACACTACTGTACACCTCATAGTTTGCAGCCTTAACAGTACACTACGAACCCCAAACCCCTGAAATCCTTAATTTAAATTAAGAGGTCCTTAAATTTCTTAAAACATCGTAAAACACCAGTTTAAGAGGTGTGTGTGACACCCCTTAATCTTAAATTTGAGGGGATTATTCAGGGGTTGAAGTGATTCAGACATTGTGAAGAGGAATTTGAGTATGACCTTAATTTTTTTTTCAGAGTCAATTTAGGGGTTTTCTTCATTTGGAGTGATTAAGGAGTTAATTACAGTGAGTTTTAGAATGGCCTTGTTTTCATTTTAATGTGCATGTTCAGAGGGGTTCTTGGTTTTCTCAGTTAAGGCGTTAGTTAAGCATAGTTTCAGTAGGCTATGCCCTCCACTACTTTGAAACAAACTTGAATGTGTTAAGTAAGTCAGCTATTAAATACATATCTTAAATGTCTTAGCGACTTTTGGACGCTTGGGAGTCGATTTCGAGGGAACAGCCTACAGCTGTTTTCTGTCAAATCTCTGAATCCAATCAGACGACTAGTAAAATCGCCAGAATGTGCGCGAGAGATTCTGTCCGAGGCAAGAAACTCAGAAGATGGATGTGAGAAGGTAAGTTGGTCTGTTTCAGTCTTGAAAAAACGAAAACGTGTCAAACTGAACCATTTAAGAACTTCGAACATTATGCAGTCTGTCCTGACACAATATTGATAGTTTGTTGCATTGTAAATATCGTGTAACGAACAACCTACGTCAACTAGGCCAATGTTATCATACTACTTGCTAGCTGGCTAGTCTGCTGTAGCAGAGACGGCAGAGAAGCTAAAGGCAAAAATATCTACACTAAATGGAGACTTGGCTGAAGTTATTTGGTTAGGGGAAATATAGGCTATGAACATACCATAGTTCAGTCTAACATTAGCTAACGTTAGCACTTTACACGTTATTATGTGTTATTAGCATGAAATGACTCAAACGTGCATTCCTTGATTACGTTAATGTTATTAAAAAAAATATATATATTACACTGTTTTATATTGTCTCTGAATTTATTCCTGTCGTGAATTACTAAGACAGTAATCACACATCTAAGGTAAAGCACAGACTAACCCGACCACTTGGCAATCTGCAGGGTTATTAGATGTCAGTCACTCTCACATTTGAAGCCCAAACCAGTTTGCCATGACTGGTGCGTGTAAATGTATATTTTTGCGACTACCCCTATATTTTCTTGGGTAAAATTAGTAAGTAAATAAAGTAAATACAATGCTTGCTCTTGTGAGAATATGCAATGGCCAATCCGCAAACAGGGGAGGGCAAAAAAACAATTAATTCCATTAATTCATTCCACCACATAACATATGTTTTGACCAAACTGTAGCCATTGGCTCAAGCAGAAAGTAATCACACTGTATGGAACAAACAAATCCCTATTTCTATGGTTCTGACGCTTTTCATAAAGTTAAACAGTGTCTGGTCTTTTCTGTTCTATTTAAGGAGGGAGAAACAGTCATCTGGCGTGCAAAATATCTACTACCCTATCAGGAGGAGGAGAGAGAGGAAGACGAAATGAGGGAGATGGAGGAGCCTAAATGATCATGTCAGGGAGACGTGGTGGGGGAAAATGGAAAGAGAGACTATAGAAAAAGCAGCATAGCATAGAGATAAAGAGCTGTGTGGGAGTAGTTTGTTGAGGGAACTGCCCCATGAAAAGAAGACCTTAAAATATTTCTCTTTCACTCTTTGTGTGATGACTTATGACTTGTATTGATTTAAAATAAATGTTTGTTGATCATACCTTTTCACTATGAAGACTGTTTTATGTAAATCTAAAGTCCTAACCAAAGTCGAAGGACAATCAGGACGGATGTACTGGAAATATAGGCCTGATAGAAATTAAGGCCTGATATCAGGTTTTTAAAGGGAAATTACAGCTTTAAAATCCTCCTAAACCACTCGTTTATAAATTCAGGAACATTTATTTAGTCTGATTTAAGTGGATTTTAAGGTATAAAGTTCTTAAAATTGTCTTAAACCATCCCTTACTTACTTGCACAGCCCTTAAATCACCACTTAAATCGTTCAAAATAAGGTTTGACTTCAGGGTTTACATACTCTTAAATTTCCCCTAAATTAAATTCATGGGTAAAATTAAGGGATAAGGGGCAAATTTTCTACTGAATTTGTTGGGATCTGTGCATTTTTCTACTGAAAAACTCCTGGATTTTTTCACTACCTAATTCAGCACTTTTTAAGTGAATAATTTAGGGGTTCGTGTTCGTAGTGGTAGCGGAGGCATTTCTGCATGTATTTGTCACGCACACACACAGACACAAACCTACACACTGATATACAAGCATACCTTCACACACTTGAGTATTCTCATTTCTCTCACTCTTTCTCTAATCATCACTCTTTCTATCCTTGCAAACTCTTTTCACACACACACACACAAACACACACAGAGATACAGTGGCTACCCAGCTGCTGTGGGCCATCAGTGTTGGGCATCAGATTACAGAAGCACGATGACTCCGCTCATTCCTGACTCTCTCTGGCCTCCTTCTTGCCGTCACATCCCACCGATAAACAGACCTGTATGCCAATGCCACTGACCAGCACAAGCAGAGTCCCAAGCAGAATAAAAAACACAAAAATGCTACAAAAAACTACAAAATCCCATTATGCTCTTCAGAGTAAATGACACTACAAAGCATAGTCAACTAGCCCACCATAATCTTGGAAACAGATCTGGATCAGCAAGCCCACACTAATTACTTACAGTAGATGACATAATAGTTTACTAGGATAATTTAAACCAGTGGTTCTCAATCTTTTTTTCTCGAAGCACCTCTGGCCTGTTCTTTTTATGTTATCAGGTGTCTCTCACCTACACACACATTTTTACGATTTTATTTTCTTATGTGTGTCAGTAGGTGTATAAAATGTTAAAATATTTTGATTATCTTATTGGGTTTGTTGTTGGGATTCCATAATTTTGATCACCAATGAGTCAATGAAGCTACCAAATATCACAAACTGGTTATCATCATCAGAATCACTAAAACAAGAAAACTGTCTTAGAGAAAGCACAAGCATTTTTGAAAAATATCAAGTGTTTTTGCTTATAACATATAACAGTTTAGTGACTACATAATATAACATCTCTGCATAATATTTCCTCGCCATGAGAAACAACCTAGATCCTTAAGCAGTTCACTTGTGTAACTAAAACTACTGACTACACTCAAGGTCAGCAGAATATCTAAAATTACAAATCACTGCATTTTCATCTTTAAAAAGATTGAATAAACTAATGAAGCTATCTCAAATTAACATCAGTGCCATTAGCCAGGTAACCCTACTGGTAATTTGTGAGCTACCTGTTGGAGACCCCTTGAGCTATTTATTATAAAGGTATAAACAGTAGTCGAGTTGTAAAATCAAACCAGGGGGGATGGTAGAATTTTTCGTTTATCGAACATATTTTGTGCTGATGAACTGTGTACACTTTTTTTATTGTTGTTAAAGCTAAACATAATGAACATGCATGGTGTGGATGTTACATGTCATTGATCCTGTCATCACACACTGTAGCCTCTGTCACACAGACACAGCAACCTGGGCCATCAGAATTTCTAGGATCTTATCAGGAGGCAGTAATCACACAACTAGCTGGTTTCAATAACTTGGATATTTAAACAATTATGTACAGAAATACAAAGCTGAGAAGTTTACGTTCATAGAATGATAAAATAAAAACATGAAATCAATATTACCTTCAAACCTATTCACCTTAATTTTCCTCTAATATCCAATTGATTTCCTATTGATTTTCTATTTTGAGTCTAATTTAGTTCTAAATCAACTCTTAAAATGTATAGTTTCTCTTTAAAGGGAACGTTAATGTTAGCGATGTTCACTTGTTGAATACGCTTATATGATTGTTTGATTGTTATATCAACTGGACGTATGTTGACTGTCTGTATGTGGCTTTAGGCCTTGCTTGGGTGTATTACTGTATTAGCACTTAAGTATTTACTATTATTTTATGTGAAGATGCACTGACCAGAGACATCTCTCAATTTCATTGTACCTGTGACAATGACAATAGGCTTAACCTCTTAAGGCACACCCCTATTTTTCCTTTTTTTCAAAACAACGGCATACCCAAATTGAAAGCTTGACGGTTCCTACATAGTTTTAGACTCAGGGATGTGCCTCATACCATTGGAAAGGTGACACCCTCAAGTTTTTTCTAGAGGAATATGTATGTTTCTGTGACATATGGACACAGAGTTATAGAGGTTGGAACTAAGTTTTTTTTCTGCTCATTTCAAATGTCTATGAACTAACTAAGATATGAAGGTACCATCCATATGATACCCCCAAATAAAAAAATCTAAGTCCTAACTCCATCTATCAACCTGTTACACAAAAAAATTGAAGTAAAAAGACCAAAAATATGATTTTTGAATATACATTTTTGAAAAATATGTTTATGCGTTTTGATTGGGACCCCTATGTAAATTCCCATAGAGACTTTTTGTAAACAAGAGGGCCTACTGACATTCAAAAGTTTATAACTTGAAAACCCCTTTACCTAGAAACATAAAATTGGGGGCGTCCCATATATGGGCGGGTCTGCCTTAGGACATTCATTCATTCATTTAGCCTACATGACACTTTTTGTTGTCTGATGAATCCCAGAAACACGAACTAACGTCAATTAACGTCAACTAAATCAAAATTAACATGAACCCAACTCAGCTAGCTTGCTAAATAGAGAGGCACACGTTAGATACACTCCAAATTAAAATTCATTAGCTCTTTTGTTATCGTTAGTATGTCCTAAATTACATGTTTGATTCATAAAAAGTGAGACTGATATTTCTGACTCTTGACTTAACGTTACCTCCTGAAACGCCACTTCTCCCTCTCTCAAGAAGTCCCTCAGATCGAGTTGTCCACGTCGCTTGGCCATGATGTTAAAATCATAAGTTCACAAAACCCTGTATTCAAACATTAGCCTACCGCCACTGTTCTCCGACGACACTGACGTCATGAGTAGCCTATTCGTGCGAGCCCTCTGGCTCACGGTGCAGGTAGCCTGTTTATATTGTGCAAAGCCCGTTAAGTGTTGAAATTTTAGTTATATTTCCAGTGTTGAAAATTGATAAAATGGCACAAGGGATGAAGGGGATGGACGTTTTTACAGGGGGGATGATTTTTACCGTTTTTGTCTCGGGGGATGCCATCCCTCCTCATCCCCCCTCAATTCGACTACTGGGTATAAACATTGTCTTGTATGGACCACCATCGTTAAAGTTCATTAGTAACTTAGTAAGATGAATGGCCAAAGAAACAGAGAAAAAACAGAGTGTCAAACAAAAACCCTTGTTTATGGGTTATGGTTAAAGGTCATGCATATCAGAACTATGCCAGTGTCATTAAAAAAAAAACATAAACAACTTTTGTAAACAACTTCACTGCTTGGCACACCATCATTATATTATTTACATTTTAGACTACATACTGTACAACATATGTTAATCATGCTTACATTCCTATGTCTATGTATAATGTATGTAATGCATTTATCATGTGCTTTATTGTGGTGAAGAATACCCCACAGACTCCATTCAGGTCCCTGATATAGTTCAAATTCACCCCAAGTCTAGTCCCGTCTGCATTCCCATGACATCTACTGTAGTACAGTATAGACAGCTAGATGTAACACACCCTTTTTTCTGCTCTTTTATCTATTGCCAGCCCTAAATCACTATCAGTACATGCTCTCTCTCTCACACACACACACACACACACACAAACTTACACACACTTGCACAGAACCATCCATGAACATACACACACACACACACTTCCATCACACACTCTTGCATAGAGCCATCTAACCTCATATAGACACACACATACACACACACACACACACACACGCACACACATACACACACACACATTCCTGTATAGACCAATCGAACCATGGACACACATACACCTCTCTGTCTGCCACCTCAGAATCATCAGAATCAGTTTTATTGGCCAAGTATACATGCAGGAATTTGACTGCGGTAGGTGTTATGTTCTCTAGACACACAACAAGGCCATTTGGCGAGTGTTAGGCACAGGGAATCTGCCAGGGGTAATGGGTACCTATTGCCAGGGGAATGGGTGCACAGGGGAGAGAGAGGGCTGCTCACTCACTTTCCCACAACTATTAGGCTTCACTGTGCCATTCTGGGTGAGACCGTTAAGAAGGCATCTGAACGCTGTGCTCGCTTTACCCCCCTCCCCCTGCCAGTTCCCCCCCCCCCCTCTCTCCATGTCTCTCTCTTCCTGCATTTTCTACCTGATCTCTTCATCCCATCGATCTACAATCTACCACTGTACAAAACATGACTGATCTCTTCCTGCATGGTTACTGTTTAACACATACACACACACACACACACACACACACACACACACACACACATCTGTTTTTATGTGTATGTGTGTGCCCACACGTGTGTGTTTGTGTGTTGTCACTCAACATCTGGTTCACACACAAGCTATAAGATGCTATGCATCTCAGCCTGGCTCCTAGGCCTACTGTTTCTGCACCTTTCTGTTTGCCTGCGAAGTGAAACCAATCAGAGACTGGCTTTTAGAGGGCCATGATGGACACATCTTTTGCGATGATGCAATCATTGCACTGATTGGAGGCATATCCAGAGCCTGCAAAGGCATTGTCACTTATGTCTACTGACCCCGCCTCATGGAAGTTAGAGATAACGTGACAATGACATTGGCCAGACTCAGATGCATAGCAGATCAGTATGGGTGACAACCAGGCTAGCTATCTCTATGAAGCACATGCAACCCTCTCCATCATTCTCTCCATCCAAATCCAATTCAAGAAAGTTTTATTGGCATGAACATTTCAATGGCATCATTACCAAAGCTCCTTGGCCTCAAGGTAAACACAGAAAGGTAGACTCACAAATACTATAAAGCTACATACATATTTAGAACAACATTGGAACATTATGATAAGTAAGACAAAATCTCTCATCCCTCTCTAATAATTCTCTCTGTCACACTATCCCATTATTATACACTAGTTTACCAAACTCCCACTCTTCCTGAAAATTTGTTGTACTCTCTCATTCCTTTATCCCTTCTCTAATAATGTTGATGAACTATTCTCTCTCTCATTCTTTCTTCCTCTCTTAATCACTTAATCTCTATTCTGATGATGTTGGTGTATCATTTCGCTTTTTCTCTTTCTCTCTTTTATTATACTCCCTCTCTCTCTCTCTCTCTCTCTCTTCCTCTCTCTATATCACTTATTCCCCCCAACAACTCCCTCTCTCCACACTCTAGCTCTCCATATTTCTTTATCTTACATCACTGTATCACATACTCTGTTTGTCCCCATTTACACTCTTAATTACAGCATCCGTAAACCCACCTCTCATTCATGCCTTTCTCAGCATTGATACTTTTTACTCTACACACACACACACACACACATTTATTGCTCTGAGTTTGGTACAGGAGGTGTGCTTACAGTATGCTGATAATAGAGGTGGAGAGCCACCATTAAGGGGAACAGAGGGGGAAGTGAACCAGTGTGGGGTGAGAGTAGTGTTGTGATAAAGCACTGATGACAAGCTCACATTTGGGGCTGGACAGAGGGGGCAGGTCTTCATTGGTGACCTGATACTAACTGTGACCGCATAGGATGGCAAGACTTAAAATACTATATCATATCATTTGGTGTGCATTCAATAAATATACTACTGATATATATATTTTAATATATATTTGTTCATCAGATTAAATAGGAATTATCCATTTATCCATTCAGTCTGATTATTTAAATAATCGGCAAACCACTTGTAACCTGATGTAAGTTGTCAGTTAATATAACCTAGTCTACTTCTTCTTTTATTGATTAATTTATTATTTATTGATTGGGGTATGTTTTTGACTGTGCGGATTCTTTCCCTGACGGCTCCCTATGAAAGGAAACATCCACATATGTGTTGCTTGTCATGTCACTGGAAGCCTCAAAGCCCACGCTAAGTCTCTGGCGCCGGATATAGCTGGTGTATCGGAGGAGGCTTGCCTGTCACTCTAAATGGTTTCAAAATGCACACGCTGATGTTTCCTCTCCGGAAACCAGGCTAAACCGAACAGGGGCTGCATGGATTTTTTGGCACTTGAACAAGTGTCTCCTATGATAAGCTCATGGGAGGAAAAATCCATAAGCATCCGCTATAGGTGAAGCATCTAGCCTTCTAGTGGATTAAAGGAAAAGTTTTATTAAATCAATCCATGGCCCTTCAAGTCAAAAAGTACAGTCAGTGGGAAAAATTGATTTGAAATTGATGAAAATTGATACAACATAGACTAGTTAAATGTGCTCTATGAGATGCTGCAGGACTTTAGTGAGATTTTATTTTTGTCTCAAATTGTAGGCATCTCCCCTTGATCAGCTAGCTTTCTTCCTCCTAAATACATTGTGAAAAAACCTGGTCTTGAAAGACAACGCAGGGGCTATAATACTCAAACCAGAGCGGAATACTTAAACAAACACTAGGGACACAGGAATCTAAACCAAACCATAACAAACAACGGCCAACCAATCAGCAACAAGATGGTTGGGGGTAGGGGTGGGAGTTAATGCGCGTCCCCTACAATCTTTTTGTCAATTGGTTGTCCATGGTTTGGTGTGTTTATGTTTGTTTGAGTGTTCGTTTCAGGGTTACAGCCCCTGTGTTGTCTTTCGAGGCCATTTTATCAGGGGGAAAAATCAAGCTGATCAAAGAGAGATGCCTACAATTTGAGACAAAAATGAAATTGTGCTAAAATATCACATCATCTCATAGAGCACCTTAAGGCGGTAATTTACACTAAGTAAATGGGGCATATTAACTTGCTTTCAATGTCATTTCACTATGCCCCATTTGCCTAACTTTAGTTTAGAGCTGATTATTTGTTTGTTTCTTTACATTTTCTGGTTATTGTTCCTGCAGATAGCTTTCAGTGACCTTGAACAACAGGGCTGTTGATTGATTCCCACTAGGGTTGCAAAGGGGTGGAAAATTTCCGGTAAATTTCTGGAAACTTTCCGGAAACTTTCCATGGAAACTTTAGCTTGGGAATTTTAGAAATATTTAAAAATGGAAATGTGTGGAAATTATGGGAATTTATGGGAATTTATGGGAATTAACAGGAAATTTTGGATGATTTTAAGAAACATAGACCATATGACTCATATACCAACAACATATTTTGTCATAAGACATTTTTGCAATTAAATTAAAAATATAGCATTTTTCTGTTAAATATGTAGATTGTAAACTGAACAAATGGAAAGGGCTATCAAAACATTTAAATGATGAATGAAATCAGGTGTGGTTATGTAAAACTGCTTAGCAGGACGCAGAAGAAACAGCACATTTTGTGCTGTAGCACCATGATAAGCTAACTTCTTTAATACAAAGGTGCTAGCTAGCTTACCTTTAACATATCTGCCTTACCAGTGAGCTAGCAATCTATATTTTGATTGGGCTAGCTAAAATCTAACATTTTAGAACAAATATCATCCAAGTTATATCATCATAACTTGCTTGACTGTTTGTAGTCCTCAAATGTGTAGCCTCACATGTCTGTATCAGTGACTGCATGTGGCTCATAAAGGTTGCTTTAGCAGTCCATAATTCTAGAAATCATTGAGATGTGATGGGAGGATGCACAATGCGTATAGGAGGTGCGGCCTCAATTGCCCTGCATTAAGAAGTGTGTTATGCCCCTGTGATTGAAGAATAGCAAATTATAGGCTACTCAACTTTATGCATATCACATCTCATAGTTTTAGCCAAGACTGCTAAAATATTATTTTCTACCAACTGTCTTTATGTTCCTGACCTTTAGTTGAGATAATTCCCATTTTTTTCCAATTAATTCCCGTTAATTCCCATAAATTCCCATAAATTCCCGTTAATTCCCATGGAAAGTTTCCAACTTTGAAAATTCCCGGAATTTTGCAACCCTAATTCCCACCAAACAAGCAAAGAGGAAATAGCAGAGTCACTGTGAATTCCTCAGCTGACAAATAGCCTCCACAGACAACAGGCCTGATGTTATTTTAAGTAGCCATTAGAATGTGCTTGTTACCTAACTAAACTCTGCACTAAATTATGCGACTACGCGTAACAGCTGTGTTAGAGCACCATGAGAATGTGTACTTGTACGTGTCCTGCGTCTCTGTAGTATTCCATGGTACTAAAAAAAAGTTTTCTAAAAACAAAATTGAATCAAAGAATAAATAAATGTATTTATTTATTTATCTATCTGTGTTTATAATTTAATGATAAATAGGGTGGGAAGCTATTTACACAATCAAGTGTTGTATGGGCAGTCGGCAAAAACACAACTCAATTCTTAGTTTCATCACTAAGAGGCAAGCATTGCCCATCAGCAACAGACAGACGTGAACCACTAAAATTAGTAACGTTCCAGTCGTCTAATGTATGGCATCAAACCTAATCCCACAAGCATGTGCCGAAACAATCCAGCGCCACAATTCACGGCTTAAACTTCACCGCCACACC